>CM053565.1:52387568-52413024 GCA_028646485.1 Cryptoprocta ferox | reverse complement strand
AAGTGTACGTCTGTCCTCAGGAGTCAGCACATGGATGACGAGAAGAGGTCTCCAGAGTCACCTCACAAGGCTGCACGGCGGCCACCCACACAGGAAAGAAGGACAATGGCTCCTGAGTCATCGTCGGCTCGGGAGAACAGTGTGCAGGTACCCAGGGCCCAGGCCACGGCCCACCCCGCTGACAGGGGTGTCAAAGGAGAGGCCAGTGGGGCCACCTCCCCTGGGCCAGCCCCACCAAGGGGTCAGGAGAGGAAGAACACTGTGCTGGAGACACTGCCCCCGAGGGCACGGGACAGGGGAGTGGCCTCAGAGGCACTGTCACTGAGGAGTCAGGACACGAGGACAACCAAAGGAAAGCAGGACCAGAAGGTGGAGCCCACAGCCACCAGGGCAGTGCCCTCGAAGCCTCGGGCCAAAGCGGGCACCACGGCAATGACACCTGCACCAGAAAGCCAGGCGCTGGCCACCCCAGGAGTGGGGTCAATGAAAGGAGTGGCCTCAGCCGTCACCTCCCTCGGGGAGACAGCCCGGACCAAGCCACCCTCCACCCGTGTTTGGGGTCGCACCACACAGAGAAGCCCAAGTCTGCGGGCCGCCAACTTCAAGTCTGAGCCCCGGTGGGATTTTGAGGAGCAATATAGCTTTGACAGGGGGGCCCTACAGACGGTGAGTCTGGCCACTGGCTCCCTGCTCAGCAGCCCCCTAATGACAGTCCACCCCGCCTCCCTGACCTCCCAGGCTCCGCCCCTAGGCTCTGCCTGGTCCCGCCCTGTGCCCTCCCCTACCCGGTTTTCACCCCATCCTTCTTTCCAAAGGTGGTGGGGATGGGAGGGGACGGCGGTCAGATCCTGGTGATCCTGGCCCGGGCCTGCCCTGGAGCCCCGCAGGCCTGGAGGGTCACTAGGCAGAGTCAGAGAGTCCTACCAGCTCTGGAGAGGGACGTCTACACGGCATCCTCCATCCTCTGCAGGGGGAGGGGGCGAGGGCTGAAAATCGGCCTGGAGGGGCAGGACTAACGTGAAGAGCACCTGCTGCCCAGCCCTAATTCCTGGGAATGCCTCGTCTTCCCTGCACAGATAATTCCCCAACCTTCCCTCTCTCCCTTCCCCGAGGGAAGCATTCAAAATATGTATGTTGACACACATAACTGCAGCCTCTCCCTGGCAGCCCTCCAGGCTCCCAGGCGCCTTCATCCCACTCCCACCCACCAAGATGCATTTCCTAGAAGACCAAGAATCAACTGTTCCCTGGGATCCTCAGGGCCACGGCAGCCAGGACAATGGCGAGGGAGGGTCAGCAGACCCTCCGAATATGATAGTAGAGACCGTGCCTTCCAAACTTTGAGGCCCACTTTCTGCCCCTGCCCCCAGCCCAGCCCCTGGCTATGGCCTTCCTGGGCCTGTCCCTGCCTGACCCACCTTCCTGCATGTAGACCTGCCCCAACTCAGTGAAGGTCAAGGCCTCCAAGTCACCCTGGCTCCAGACACTCTTTCTGGCCAACCTCACCCTCTTCCTGGACTCCAGCAACTTCAACCAGAGTGAGTGGGACCGTCTGGAACACTTTGCACCGCCGTTTGGCTTCATGGAGCTCAATTACTCCCGTGAGTCTTGCCGGGGTGGGGGTGGGGGGTAGCCTGGGCCCACCGCCGTCATGGCTGAGGGCAGCTGGCCTCTGTCTCTGGTCTGCCTCTTCCCTGGGGGCCACCAGCCCTGGGAGCAATGACGGGCTGCCCCCCGGCCCTCCCGGGGCTCTGAATGCCAGCCTCCCTTGTTTCAGTGGTGCAGAAGGTCGTGAGCCGCTTCCCTCCGGTGCCCCAGCAGCAGCTGCTCCTGGCCAGCCTCCCCGCTGGGAGCTCCCAGTGCATCACCTGCGCCGTGGTGGGCAACGGGGGCATCCTGAACAACTCCCACATGGGCCAGGAGATAGACAGCCATGATCACGTGTTCCGGTGAGCCGTCGGTCCCCAGGCTCCCCGTCCGGCCTCCCTCCTACAGAGAGAGGCTCTTCTGAGAGATGGGAGGGGGCGTTCTCTGCCTGTATCCGGAAGGTGGCATTCCTGGGCTCTCCGGAGATTCCCTCTGTGACTGCCGCCTCCCCCGTTTCTCCTCTCCCGCCCCCGCCCACCTCTGTGCGTTCCCTCCTGCGCTCACGGGCTCTGTCTTTCTGTGTAGATTGAGTGGAGCGGTCACTAAGGGCTATGAGAAGGATGTGGGCACCCGGACATCCTTCTACGGCTTCACTGCCTTCTCCCTGACCCAGTCACTTATTGCCTTGGGTGGTCGAGGCTTCCGGCACGTGCCTCTGGGGAAGGTGAGCAAAGAGGGATGGGCCTGGCCCCACACTGAATCTGAAGGACAGCGTACGGTCTAAGAGGGGGAGCCGAGTGTCCTGGGTCTGGAGTCTGGTCGGTGCAGGCTGTGGTCACACCAGGGGCAAGAACGCACGGGGTGGCCACACAGAGCTCCAAAGAGCAAGGGGGCAGGCTGGAGTCGGAGCCAGGCCGCCCCGCCCCCTGGGCCTGCAGGCGGGACTCTGGGGCCACACACTGTCCTTGGTCCTCAGGATGTCCGCTACCTGCACTTTCTGGAAGGCACTCGAGACTACGAGTGGCTGCAAGCGCTCCTTTTGAATCAGAGCCTGGAGAAAACGAGCCTTTCCTGGTTCAGGTACCCCCTCCCCCCGGCCCCCGTGCCCCAGGCAGAGCTGTGAGTTGAGCGGCCTCGAAGGGGGTCAGGCAGGTGGAGACAGCCTTAGTTCTCACCTGGAGATGGGGTACCGGGTGCCCTGACTTGGCCCACAGAGGAGGAGGCGAGCGGACGGAGCCTGAATGACCCATCCCTGCCCACAGGCACAGGCCGCAGGTAGCTTTTCGGGGAGACCCGCCGTTGGACAGATACCTGTTGGTGCACCCGGACTTGCTACGGTGCATGAAGAACAGGTGGGGACAGGTGAGGCGTGTGGAAGGGGCTGGGTCGCTGTCGGCCCCGCAGCCTCCTGACAGCTGGGGGCTGGGGTATTGCCCAGGTTTCTGAGGTCTAAGACCCTGGACACTGTCCACTGGAGAATCTACCGCCCCACCACCGGAGCTCTCCTGCTGCTCACAGCCCTTCAGCTCTGTGACCAGGTGAGGCTCGGGTGCACGAGCAGGGACCCCTGGGGGGACAGCTATGGGGTATCCCTGGACGTGCCCACCCGGCACGGGAAGACAGGGAGGGGGCGGGGGATGAGCGTGGCTACGTAAGCGTGCCTCCAGGGTCCTGCATCCAGGCCTATAGTGATGGAGCCAGAATACAGCCCCCTCCCCCCGCATATACACAGCCCATGAGAGCGAGCCTGAGAGAGAGCAACTTCAGGCCTTATATCTCCTCCGACCTTTGCGTAGGTGAGTGCCTACGGCTTCATCACCGAGGGCCATGAGCAATTCTCTGATCACTACTATGATAAGTCCTGGAAAAAAACAGTCTTCTACATCAACCACGACTTCCCGCTAGAGAGAACGCTCTGGAAGCGACTGCATGATGAAGGGATAATCCGGCTGTATGAGCGTTCCGTAATTTCGAAACCAAAGATGTGACCGGAGCCCGGACAGCAGCAGTCTCTTCGGCCGTTCCGAGGCACGGGGCAGAGTGGGGGGGGGCGTCTCGGGCCAGGCTCCAAGCCCCTCCGGACTCCCCAGGGGACACTGGCACCAAGAAGGGGACACTCCCCAAGACGGCAAGTGACTGAGGTTTTGGAGACCTTGGAACATCGCCACGGGTTCCGTTCGAAGGAAGGAGGACTTCTGTCTTGAGACCAAGGAATTTGAACTAAACGGGGTGATGACTGGTCAATACCACAGATCCCTGCTGAAGTTCACCCTTCATTGTCCAGAGGATGCTTGACACCAGGGGGAAGAGCCTGAACCTATGGACCCATGTGGATTTGGCCTTTTTGGTTTTTTGCCTGAAAAACCTTCACACCCAGCAAGGAGCCCATTGAGGGGCCTGAACTCACGATGCTGAGATCAAGACATTCGCTGAGACCAAGAGTCGGATGCTTAACTGACGGAGCCACCCAGGCGCCCCTAGGTTTGCTTTTGAATTCCAAATCTTGTACTTAGCAGCTGTGAAATCTTGAAGGCGTTACTTAATTTCACTATAGATTGTCTAGACGACCCTTCCGGGGCTTATCAGATTCTAGAAGGATCTGCACCTTTCCTTGTCTTTGAGATATTTGGCAACTCTCTGGGTTGTAGACAACTGATAGTAATAACAATGATTCTTGTCCATGAAGATGCAAAAAGTCTTATATAATGAAGACACAAATAATGATTCCCCTGTGGATGGTGACTCCATTTTATATGTACAAGCAAGCTCGTTTTAGCATTCCTCGTTGCCTGTATGTATGTATGTACTTTGGGTCATCCTTTGAACCAGTATTTACATCTCACTGGTCCTTCATTAATTAATAACTTAAATAAGATCCTTGACATGTGTTCACTTTACATTTGTATGAGAGTCACGATTTTATCCTCAAAAACACAACTTTTAGCATATCCTTGGACCACCGTTTTCTAATCTCTAATAGGACTTTTAGGATATCCATTTCACAAGGATTTAAAAAATTACTGTATGTAAAAACCCTGATACAACACGGACCCCGTTTCCTCCCCTTTCATTCTCTATCCTCCCATCGTCCTGCATTTATCAAACCCCACACTGGGAATTTGGACCAAGCCCAAAGCATCAGTTCGTCTTATGCCTCCCCCCGCTCCCCGCCCTTCTGAGCTCTGTCTCCAGGATTTAGACTCTGAAGCCCAGAAAGAATTCTAAAGATGCTAAACCGAAAAGAGGCCCTTGATGAAGGAGGACATGGAAGGCAAAAAACAAAAACAAAACCAAAAACCAAACGCAAGCTTTCTTTTAAACTTCATGCACAGGGTTCCAAAGCTATTTAATACCAAAAGGACAGAATTTGCTTTGCTCAGAAGGGTTGCAGTACCTGCTCTGGGCAGCAGGTGGCAGCATCTTGGGACCCCTTGTCTGGGATGCTCAACTTGTCTTGTTCAGGTTTCCTAGCTATTCTTACATGTCTATCCTTCCATGTGAATTTTAGTACCCGCTTAAAATCTAGGGCGCCTGGAGGGCTCAGTCGGTTAAGCAGCCGACTTCGGCTCAGGTCATGATCTCGCGGTTCATGGGTTCGAGCCCCGCGTCGGGCTCTGTGCTGACAGCTCAGAGCCTGGAGCCTGCTTTGGATTCTGTGTCTCCCTCTCTCTCTGACCCTCCCCCGCTCATATTCTGTGTCTCTCTGTCTCTCAAAAATAAATAAACATTTAAAATCTAGAAAAAATGTTTTGGTTTCTTAATTGGAATTGCATTAGATTTACAAATTTACCTGGGGAGAGGGGCACCTGGGTAGCTCCGACAGTTAGGCATCCGGCTTCGGCTCATGTCATGATCTCACAGTTTGTGAGTTCAAGCCCCGCGTGGTGTGCTGACAGCTCAGAGCCTGGAGCCTGCTCCAGATTCTGTGTCTCCCTCTCTCTCTGCCCTTCCCCTGCTCACACTCTGTCACTCTATCTCAAAAACAAACATTTAAAAAAAGCTCTTTTTAATAAATAAATTTACTTGGGGAGAACTGATGGGTGTGTTATGCTGAGTTCTCTTTCCCAAGAGCAAGACAATTCTCCATTTGTCCAATTCCTTTTTCGTGTCTTTCAGTATTTCAATGTTTTCCTCATACAGATTCTGAACATTCCTTGTTGAATGCAGTGCTCAGTATTTTATCTTCTTTGTTGCTGTTGTAACAAAACATGCTACAACATGATATATCTGCTCCGTGGTATTATTTATGTTTGTGAAGGCTGTCATATACTGTCATAGCATCGGCACATAGACTATTTTAAAATTCTTTATGCCTCTAATTTATTTCTCTTTCTCAAGTCTTTTGACTGGTATGTCTGGAATGAGCCAACACAACGATTTACTCCCCTTTGGATCTAGATAAACGAGGCTCAGCCTTTATGTTTGGGTAGCCTGAATTTAACTTTGAGAAAGTAGATTTGGAGGTCCTCTGCTGATAGAATATGATAGAACTTGCTACAAAGTGTCGATAGAGTAAGGCAGCAGAATATAAAATTAACACGTCGAAATCGACAGCCCCTTGACCAAAAAATTCTCTTCTGTGGGAATTTACCCTGAATATGTATCTCCAAGAATACAAAAATAAATATGCACAAGGTTATTCAACTTCAGCATCGTTCAAAAGCGCAAAATATTGGGAAATGCTGAGGTACTTAAATGTAAGAGGGGCGTCTGGGTGGCTCAGTCGGTTAAGTATCCGACTTCAGCTCAGGTCATGATCTTACCATTCGTGAGCTCAAGCCCCGCGTCAGACTCTGTGTTGACAGCTCAGAGCCTGGAGCCTGCTTCCGATTCTGTGACTCCGTCTCTGTCCCTCCCGTGCTCACGTGCTCTCTCTCTCTCTCAAAAAAATAAATAAACATCAAAAAAATTTTTTTAAATGTAAGAGATGTGAACATGAAGAAGGATACATCCATACAGCAGAGGACGAGGCAGCTGAAATAAAATGAGGAAGATCTCTGTGGACTGACATGGAGTGGTTTCAAAGGTGTATGTAAATATACATATATATATTTTCACATATTTTTTAAGTTAAATTATTTATTTATTTAAACAATCTCTACACCCAACCTGGGGCTCAAACTCAGGACCCTGAAATCAGGAGTCTCATGTTCTTCTGACCAAGCTAGCCATGGTGCCCCTCTGGGTATATTATTAATTTGAAAAAACCCCAAAAAACTAAAGACAAAGAGTATTTCTAGTATTTATACCTTTTACATGGGAAAGAATTAAATAAGAAAATAATCATGCATCTGCTTATTTTTGCAAAAAGAAAGACGAGGAAAAGATACTAGAAACTAGTGAGACTGGTTACCTATGCAGGGCGTTGAGTAGGAAGTTTTCCTTTACCCTTCGGAGGTTCTTCCTGCTGGGCTATGAATGAAATTGACATGACACCGATTAATAGAAAGTGTCATTTAATTTCATACATATGGGAACCCCACATACATGAGAGGTTCAAAGACAGAAAAGTAAAATGAGGTGCACATGCCGTCCTGAGCTGAGGAATGGGAGGGAAGCTTGGGTTGCCCATGGCAGGAGGGCAATTCATAGGGCAATAAGAAAAGCAGATATTTCCTAACTCGGTGTTTGCCCTGCCACACAGACGGGTCACTCCGATAAAATTTATCTCTGGTAGTACCTCTTATTCTGGGAAAGAACTAATGTAGATTCTTCTAGGTAGTTAAGGGAAGGTCAAGAATTTCTCTCCAGCCACAGATCTTGCTTGCCTTCAGTTCTAAGTAGTCCACAAACAAAGCGGCTCATTTTGGAAAGACTTGTTCTGAGCCTCTTCAGGAGTAAATAGGAACAGGGTGGAAGGGATGAGGGTGTAAACGGGGCGTGGGGAGGGAGGGACACTTCGCCAAGTGTACCTTTTGGCGTAGTTTGCCTTTGTGCTATTAAAGAAACAAAATCCAACTGAGTCAATTTGAAGATCTAATTGGCTTTTCTCAGCAACCGTGAATTGGGAAGCATCCCATCTAACAAATAGAAAGGAACTCCCAGGCGCTACACAAAGTAAGAGTTGTAGGCAGAAGGCGGTTGGGGGGAGGGGGAGTTTCTAACAAAAGAATAATTGTTTCAAGCAAAGTTACCTTCTTTTGGAGGGGAAGGGTGGGGGTCGACCATGCAGACCACCTCACTAGTGCTCATGGGGTAATTACCAATGGTTAAAAGTCACAGGTCACATTCCTGGGGAGGCAAATCTGCAATTACATTAGATATTAAGACTTAGTTTGCTGAGGTGGCTTAGCACATGTGACTCTATTTTGAGCCTGTTATCTCTTTTTTTTTCTTTAACAGAAGCTTAATAGTAAAAAATATATATTAAAATGAGCAAGGTTGGGGTGGGGGGAATCCTAACATGGAATATAAAGATAAATAATTGGGGGGGGGGGAATTGAACCTAACTATTGAATTATTATTTATAGGGACGCCTGGGTGGTTCAGTCAGTTAAGCATCTGACTCTTGATCTCAGCTCAGGTCTTGATCTCAGGGTCATGAATTCAAGTCCTGCATTGGGCTTGAGTGTATTACGCTAAGCGAAGTAAGTCAGTCAGAGAAAGACAAATACCATATGATTTCACTCACATGTGAAATTTAAGAAATAAAATAGATGAACATATGGGGGGGCAGAGAAGAGAGGAAAACAAGCCATAAGAGACTTAAAAATTTTTTTTTAATGTTTATTTACTTTTGAGAGAGAAAGAGAGACAGAGGTGAGTGGGCGAGGGACGGCGGGGGTCAGGGGGACAGAATCCGAAGCAGCTCCAGGCTCAGAGCTGTCAGCACAGAGCCTGACGCGAGGCTCAAACTCACAAACTGTGAGATCATGACCTGAGCTGAAGTCAGACGCTTAGCCAACTGAGCCACCCAGGCACCCCTAGAGACTTTTAAAGACAGAAAACAAACCGAGGGTTGATGGAGGGAGGCAGGTGGGGGATGGGCTGGGGGGTGGGCATTAAGGAGGGCACTTGTGATGAGCACCGGGTGGTGTATGGAAGTGACGAATCACTGAATTCTACTCCTGTAAGATAATTACACTGTGGTTTTGCAAGAGAATATACTTGTCCTTGGCAAATAGGCTGAAGGGGTGTTTAGGAATAAAGGGGCATCACGTCTGCAACTTAACTTACACATTGTTTAGGGAACATGGTTCAGGAAGGAGAGAGAGAAAGAACGATAAAAGCAAATGTGGCAGAATGTTAACGATTGGGAGATCTGGAAGAAGTGACTGTTCTTACAACTTTTCTGTAAGTAGGAAATTGCTTCAAAATTAAAAAAAAATAAGAGCAAGGACACTGAAAGTGTAGGATTTCCGTCAGGGGCAGTCTGGCGGGTTCACCACTGTACAGAGCCCTCCTACGACTAAGCAGCTCAATCCTGGATAATAAAGGTCCTGTGGTGCCTTGCTGGGCTCACGAGGGAGGTCACCATTCCTATGCTACCCATGCCCCTCACCCAACCTTCAAATGTGAGCTGAAACCAGAGTTGGGAATAGAAAGCATGCAGCACCCAAGAAATACAGACTTTCTTCAAGGACACATGTCAACGTCAAGACTTCATCTGTAGAAAGACTAAGCCTTGAGCTAGTAGCTGGGGTTGGGGGGCTGACCTGACACTCTCGTATTAAGCGGAGACATTAGAAGGAGAATGAAGAGGGGCGCCTGGGGGGCTCAGTCGGTGAAGCGTCCGACTTCGGCTCAGGTCATGATCTCACGGTTCGTGGGTTGGAGCCCCGCGTCGGGCTCTGTGCTGACAGTTCAGAGCCTAGAACTGCTTCAGATTCTATCTCCCTCTCTCTCTGCCCCTCCCCCCGCCGCTCACGCTCTGTCTCTCTCTCTCTCAAAAACGAATAAACATTAAAAAATGTTTAAATGCAATTCCCAAAATAAATAACCAAGAGACTATAAAAATGATCAGACTGATTTGATTAAGAACTAAATGGAATCTTCTAGAAATAAAAAAAAAATGACCATTGGAGACAATAACTCAATGAACGAGTGAAACAGCAGATTATACACAGTTCAAGGGAAGAATTAGGGGTGCCTGGCTGGCACAGTCAGTGGAGCATGCAACTCTTGATCTTGGGGTCATGAGTTCCAGCCCTGCGTTGCATGTAGCGATTACTTGGAAAACTAAAATAAAATATAGTTTAAAAAAGAGAAAAATTAGTAAACTGAGAAATAGATCTAAAGAAAGTTTTCAGAGGGGCACCTGGGTGGCTCTGTTGGTTAAGTGTCCAACTTCAGCTCAGGTCATGATCTCACGGTTCGGGAGTTCGAGCCCCGCGTCGGGCTCTGTGCCGACAGCTCGGAGCCTGGAGCCTGCTTCCCATTCTGTGTCTCCCTCTCTCTCTGCCCCTCCCCTGTTCGCACCCTGTCTCTCTGTCTCTCTCTCAAAAATAATTAAACATTTAAAAAATTTTAAAAAGAATAGACAGATATAAAGATATTAAATTAAGAGAGATTTAAAAATATAGAAGATGAAATAAAAGGATCTAATATAAGCCTAAACAGAGTCCTCCCTTCCCCGCCCCCCCCAAAAATAAATAAATAGAGAATGGAATCGAGATAACATTAGAAGAGATAAAGGCCGACAATTCCCAACATGTGACGGAGATATGAATCTTAAGCACGGGAAGCATAACGTATACCAGGCAAGATAAATAAATATGAAATCTGCACCAGACACACGGTGGTGAACTGCACGCCACCACAGGAAAAGACCTTTAAAGCAGCCAGAGAGAGAAATGTAGAACAAAGGACCTATCATGAGATCAATAGCCCCTTTTCTCAACGGCAATAACAGTAACGGAAGCCAGAAGGCAGTAGAATTCTGTCTTCAAAGCGCTGAGAGAGAACGTCACCTCCCCACGGAGTAAAACCATCAAGAACAGGGTGAACCAATGGCCTTTTCCCATGTCTGAAAGCTGAGTTTACACCAACAGAAATTCACTGCAGGGACTTCTTTTTTTTCTTTTCTAAAAAATTTTTAACCTTTATTTAGTTTTGAGAGAGAGAGACAGCATGAGAAGGGGAGGAGCAGAGAGAGAGGGAGACACAGAATCGGAAGCAGGCTCCAGGCTCTGAGCTGTCAGCACAGAGCCCGACGCGGGGCTCGAACCCACGAACCATGAGATCATGACCTGGGCCGAAGTCGGACGCCCAACCGACTGAGCCCCCCAGGCGCCCCATCTGTCTGTATTCTTTATCCTACCTGTAATGAACTGATGCATGTGTATCCCTGAGTTCGGTGAGCTGCCTTAGCAAACTAATCAAACCCGAGGAGGGAGGCCTGGGAACCTCAGCTCTACATCAGTCGGACACACAGGTGACAACATGCGCAGGTGACAACATGCACTTGCATGTAGCATCTGCAGCAGGGTGGGGGCAGTGTCATGGGACGGAGCCCCTAACCCGTGGGGTCTGACGCTGCCTCCTGGTAAACAGGGTCAGGATGGAATTAAAAGGAAGTGAACCGTAGGCCACTGGGCTGTGTCACAGAATTGCTTGCGTGAGGAGAAGCCCCCCACGTTTCGTGACCACAAGTGTCACAGTGAAGTGTTCTGCGTAAAAGTAAGGAGGCGGGGGGTAGACTGGGTTCTTCTAACAGAGACAACACGAAGGAAAACCTAGACAACTTTGTGAGTACACTAAACCGTACGGTAACATCCACTGGATTGCACTCCTTGAAAGATGCAGTGTTGGGACGCCCGGGGGGCTCAGTTGGTGAAGCGTCTGGCTTCGGCTCAGGTCATGATCTCACGGTTCGTGGGTTCGAGCCCCGCGTCGGGCTCTGTACTGACTGCTAGCTGAGAGCCTGGAGCCTGCTTCGGATTCTGTGTCTCCCTCTCTCTCTCTGCCCTCCCCCATTCATGCTCTGTCTCTCTCTGTCTCAAAAAAATAAAAATAAACTATAAAAAAAGTTTTAAAAAATAATTAAAATTAAAAAAAAAAGATCACCCTACATCTCAAGGAGGAAGGGGAAAAGAAGACAATGAAAAACCATTAGCCCTTAGCATTTTCATCAGCTACCACCATGTGTATGACTTGTGCATCCAAGGAACATACCAGCCCACGAGGAAGGGGGAATAAGGCACATGCTTCTGGGAAAGGGAACAGTCTTGAGTCTGAGCAAAAGGTGAAGTCTCTTCCTCTAGCGTTTCTGATGCAACAGTTGAGCAATCTCCTGACAGGCCGTCGGAAGCAGAACTCTGGAACGAATAACAGACTCTCGGAGGGAACGCACCTAAATCGGCTCCCACGGGCCGGTGCGGCCTCGTCCAGGTTATTGGCGGACGCCTGAGCCCTTCTCTGGAGGGTTGCCCTGGGCTGATGGAACTCTCTACCCTGTACCCCATTCCTGGAAGCGAGTGTCTCATTGAGGGAGGACGAAGGCCCTCCCCCTTGCTGAGGTCAGGACAATTCTGTGGTGTGATCTCTGCTTGGATCCTCACGTCTAGACTTCATCTGCGACCTCTTCTTGATGGTCCCTTTCCTCGCCCTTCTTCCAGGTATTTCCTGAAGAACCTCTCGATAAACCACATGCCTCCAAATCCCTGCCTCAGGCTCTGCTTCTGGGAAACCAGCCCGAGACAGAGCCCTTTCTGGGCAGTCTTGAACCCACACCGCTAATTCTAACTCATTCTAATTCACTTGCCCACACTTGCCAATTCACTCTAATTCTGGAGGTAAATCCAACACCTTGAAGCAGCTGTTACTTGGTTCTATCTGGTCCCACAATATTACGCAGTCATTCTTTCTTGTTATAAAGACGCTCAACCAGAAATACTTTCCGAACTGGCTTTCTTGAAAGCCTAGCTCTCTCACCAATTTGAAGTAAAATTACAACAGGAACACACAGTTCCAGGAGAGAAGTTGTCATACTAAATAACTTGCACCCTCTTCCTTGACCCCTTCCGGTTTGGACCAAGAACCCCAAGTACAAGTTCACACTTCAAAAACCTTAAGGCCTCTTCGCACCAGGAGTCAACTGGGAAGAACGCCAAGCCCGGGCCAGGAATGGAGCGGTTTATCAGTGGGTGGAGTCTCGGTTTGTGCTTTCGAGGTTGGGGCCCACCATGTGTCATGAATCCCCGGCTCCCTCCTTCCCTCGTCTTTCAAGAGCCAACTGATCAGGGGGCGCCTGGGTGGCTCAAGTGGTTGAGCTTCTGACTCTGGATTTCGGCTCAGGTCACGATCCCAGGGTTGTGGGACCAAGCTCTTCGTCGCACTCCATGCTGTGTGTAGACCCTGCTTAAGATTTTCTCTCTCTTCTCCACTCTCTCTCTAAAATTAAAAAGAGAGAGAGAGAGAGAGTCACTGATAGGTACTCTGTTACTAGCCCCCTGGCCATGGGCAACATTTTCCCTCCTCTCCCACTTTCCTTGGGCTTGTGTTGCTATGTCGACACATTTAGGGGATTTAAAAGGTTAAGGTAGATCTCTAACACTACGCACAATTTCCTGCTTTGTCCACCTCTGTTCCACCCAGTTGGTACAGAGATCAGGAGAGATTAAGAAGCAGGATGGAGGTTCGGGTTAGTAATGGGAGGTCTGAAGTTTACTTAGGAGAGGATGGTGGCCCTTGGAGCTTCTCCCCACAGCGGTCCTCACATATCCTGTTGACCTGTCTGCAAAGGTTAAAGTCGAACACGTGTGTTCCCAGAGGTACGCCTTACCACGCCTAAGGATTTATACCTGTCCACAAAAATTGTTTGCAAATCACCCGATGCACTGAAACATGGCATTCTCTGGGTCATCACATCCCGGGCAGATACACAGGGCTGCAATGGGCAGGCTCCCTGGGAAGCAGGAAACCACAGGCCTTGCGCCAATCCTGTTCACACACACACACACACAACGCACGCACACATGCATGCACACACACGCTTCCTCGCGATCTCAGAGCCCATAGCACACCGAGGGTGATGCATGACAGTTTCCACCATTAGCTGGTTGTTAAGTGCAGGAAAAAACAAGGCCCTGCACGCCCTTGCATTTCATGTAGGCACTGCGCTCCGTTCGAATGAAAGGCAAATTTGGCAGAGCGGAACCCCTGTCATGGGTGGGGAATTTCTCACCCACGGAGGCAGGCAGGCCTAGTGATCTGACACTGCCTCGGGGTTTGGAAGTATCACAAAACTGCAGAGATTAGCAGTATTTCAGAGTTAGGGGCTAATGAAGTCAGAAAAATCATAGGATTTGCCAAGAGACACTTGTCAAAAAGGTGTTTGGGGCGAGGGAACAGGTAGGGTTCTGACTTCGACAAGCAGGGCATCAATTATAGCCCCTGGCTGGGTGTAGAGCCTCGGCACATCAGCCCACCTCTCTCTGGGGGGTGATTTATGGACTTGCAAATACACCCACGAAGTCCTTGGGAGCCTCTTTCTCCTGCCTTCCTGTCTCCCAGCCTCCCTTGCTGGCAACTGGAGTCCACGTTAGGCTAACTCTCTCTTCTTTTGACGTAACCTGTTCTTGTCATTGGGAAGTTCTTTGTCCCTGGAATTCCAGAGTGTCGCTAGGAGAGGCCACCATGCCTATCTTTGCAGAGGTAACCCCACCTGGGTGTCTGAGAGCCCTTCTAATCTGCAAGCGGCTCCCTTTCCACCAGATTTGGAAATCCTTTATCATTCACCTGCTAATGTATTTTTCACCGTCTTCCCGGTGTCCTTTTCTCCCCCAGATCTGTCCTCCACTTCTGTCCGTTTTGTAATTCACGTTTTTTTTTTTTTTTTTGAGAGAGAGAGAGAGAGAGAGAGAGAGAGGAAGCATGAGCATGAGCAGGGGAGGGGCAGAGAAGGAGACAGGGAATCCGAAGCAGGCTCCAGGCTCTGACGCAGGGCTTGAACTCACAAACCACGAGATCATGACCTGAGCCAAAGTCAGATGCTTAACCGACTGAGTCACCCAGGCGCCCCCATATCATTCACATCTTAAGAACGGGGGCAGAGGGTTCTGCCCTGTGTACTAATTATTCAGATTTCAGCAAAGACGACCATCTTTTTTTCAGACTGTCGAGTGAATTTTTAAATCTATAAATCATGGGTTTTGGGTTTTGTTTGGTCTGGGTTTGATCCCAGGACTCTTTTTTTTTTTTTTTTCAATGTTCTAACAGAATCTCCACGAAAAGCTGAACATGACCGTGTTACCATTGAGTTAGCCCCTCCCATCGGCCCCTCCCTTGCTCTCCTGCGTGGGTGGTAATGGTTATTCAACTTCACCTTCCTTCCTCTGGTGTGCAGCCCTTCTAAATTAGCCACTCTCTTTGGCTTGCTTAGAACTCTGTCTTTTCTCGGCGACCAGGCCGGCCATCTAGGATGTGAGAAGTGAGGTAAGAATACCAGTTTCCACGTTGGTGGGCAAGGGGAGAACAGCCAGCTCCCGGGGCCCTTGGCAGCACCATCCCAAAGGCAGAGCCTTAACGCACCCCCACCTGCCTGGGAAGCTGCCTTCCAGGTCTCCCAAAATCCAAAGGCTTAAAAGATGGCCACATGTTTGCTCGTGATTTTATGGACCAGCCACTGGGGCCAGGGTCAGCTCCCCTCTGCTCTGGCCGGGGGTGGCCCACGCAGCTGCGGACACCTAGGGGCTGGACTCGGGCTGCGGCCCACGATGGCCTCGCTCCCCGGTCTGTCTGGTAGGTCATGCCGGCTCCCGGCTGGACCTCTCCATCCTCTTCCTCAAGGAGGCTAGAGCGAGCTCCTGGACGTGGTTGCAGGGGAACCCAAGAGCACATGAACAGAAGCTACAAGGCCACTCGAGGCCCATTATCAGAAGACAGATGTCATTTTGGCCACATTCTATCAGACAAGGAAAGTCACAAGGCCCGGCCAGAGTCAAGACATGGGGAAACAGACTGGCCCTCTCGTTGGGCGGAGGGTGTGCATTTCCAGGATGGCAGGACCTGGGGCAGCCGTCCACCAGCGACGTGCCCACTGACACGGAGTTCTCCTGTCTAGCGCCGCTCTTACATGGACCGCTGGCGGTATGGGCAGACACAGGGCTTCCCCAAGAAGGACTCCGTCTTTCTCATGGCCCTCTCGTGCTCTCAGTGAGCACGGCCCTCTTTACAAAGTTGGCACTATTACCATTCCCATGGTACAAATGACGACACTGGGGTACAGAAATAAAGAGCTTAAGAAACTCGTCCCAGCCCACACAGCGGAACTGAGATCGTGGCTTTGCAATCCACCCTCTGGAACATTCTAGGCATCTGGAAGTATCCCCTTCTTTGGCATTCCTCCTTCCTTCTTTGTCTCATCCACGGAGTTCGGGGTGGATAAAGGCTGGAGTGCACATCCCTGCCTCTCTCTCTCTCCCCCTGGCTGCCACTCTGAACTACTAGGGCGGGCAGCGAGGCCGGCAGACGAGGCTTGGCAAGGACATCTGAACCCCAAGGGTTCACTGGGAAAGAAAGCAAGGAAGCGTTTGATTTGTTTCAGGGCTGAGTTGTGAGCTGTCACCAGGGACCAGCCGCAAAGAGAACTTGCCTGATCTTGTGCTCTGGGAGGAAGGGCACCCCACAGTGGTTCCCAAAGAGGACTCTGCCAGAGGAGACGGGAGGATGGGGCAGGCATGCGCGGTTTCAAGGGACTGACTGAAGGCCCTCTGGTTTGCACTTCCCTCACCATACACCTTATGTACACACACACACACACACACACACACAATTTCAACGCATCCTCATTTCCTACCCCCAGCCCTCATTGGGGACCCTCACAAGGAATACACTTAAGTCCAAATAGTTGGTCATGTTGCTAGGCAGCTGAGACTTGGTCCAAATCTTGCCCCCGGGGCTGTCCATTAGAGCCAACACCACTGTGTTGTGGCTATTAGGTATTTGCAGACATACCTGTTTGCAGTCCATTTGCTAGTGTCCAAATGACACCAGTCCATTTGCTAGTGGACTTTTATATAAATCACATCAGCAGCTGACTGAGTGAACAGTGAGAGTGGGAGGACAGATGGGTGGCAGGGAAGTGAATTAGAAGCCAACTATAATCCACACGGCTATCGGGCCACTTGGAGTAGAGGTGTAGAAATGAGCTCAGATTTGCAAAAGAGTTAGCATCAAGATGGCAAATCGCTTCCATTTGGAATCTAAACTAATACAACAAAAAGTTGCTGTGAACAGTTTTCAACATCACAGACCGAAAAATAATAAATCACTATGATCTATCCTGAAATAGTTAATGGGTTAAAATAAATACAATATTACAGCAGCACACTTAAGATGAATGATACAATCCTTTTAAGTTCTGTAATTGTAACATTTTTGTTTCCTACTGTTACCAAGACCAATTACAATTGTGCAAAAGTTTATCAGTGGCACTGTGTGATGCAAGTGGGCAAATTCTCTATTGTCAAAACCAGTTTCTCATGTCTTCCAAAATGACATCTATTTTTTTCAAGAAGTTGACATTGTCAAGAAGTTGGGGGCAAAAAGAACCTTCCCATTAATAGGTCTATAGAAAATAAATATAAAAAAAGAAACCTTTTAACTCTTGAAAAGCATTAGGCTCTAATTGTTTGAGTCACAAGTGCTAATCCGTACTCTGATCCAGAACATTCAGCTGATATTTAAAATTTGGTCATCACATGTGTTTTCTATTTGCAAGCTCCGTTCTACTTAGCTTCCTTTCAGTGCATAAATTTGTCCTTTCATAAATTCTTGAAATACAACTGGGACAATTTTCATCATGGCTTTTTTTTTCATAGAACACTTAATCATCTGCAAGTAGTTTTGATTGAAATGACAACACCAGCCTCTGATACATAATTAGAGTATCTAATAAATTTTGATTGGAAACTGGCTTGAAATGCAGGCCACTTCAGATACTGAAAAATAAAAATTGATTTTAGTAAGAATGTCTTTTTGTGAAGATGCTTACACAAGATTGTTTCAGAACACGGAGTACTTGAAGTTTTAAAGTCTTCTTCGCTTTATAAAGCCATAATCCATGTTGTAAGTGAAAAGTATGTTGTAGATACTTTTCAAGATTGTTTTATTTATTTTAAGAGAGAGAGAGAGGAAAGGGGGGGGAAGGGGAGAGAGCTGAACACAGAGCGTGTCGTGGGGCTCGATCCCATGAACCATGAGATCATGACCTGAGCCAAAATCAAGAATCAGATGCTCAACCGACTGAGCCACCCAGGCATCCCAACTTTTCAAGATTTTAACTCAACTGAATGATGACCTTATATTTGTTTAAAAAAATCTAATGAAGTGTATTTCACATGTAGACAAAAGAAAATACATTAACTTCTTATTTTAGAAAATTTCAAACATACACAAAAGTAGAAAGAATAGTGTAATGAACTCCCATTGTGTAACTCATATTGATAAAATTAATGTAATTATTAATATAATTATCAACTCATGGCCAATCTTCTTTCATTGGTGCCTTCATGCCCTCCCCACTTACAGCTCAGACTGGATTATTTTAAGCAAACCCCATGCACCATATTGCTCATCTGTAAATACTTCAGTAGGTCTTACTAACAGGTTAGAACTCTTTAAAATAAGCACAATACTATTACCATATCCAAAAACGTTAACAATTCCTTAGATTCACCAAATATCCAGTTTGCATTTTAAATTTCCCTGATTCAGCAATAGAATTTTAGGATAACAAATCAACAGTGAAGCCAACATTGAGTTAAAAACCATTGCAAGATCAAAGACACAGACAGACTGAAAGTGAAGGGTGGAAAAACATTTATCATGTAAATGGAAATGAGTAAAAGAAGTCAGCATAGCAATACTTACATCAAACAAAATAAACTTTAAAACAAAGACTGTAGGGGCGGCTGGGTGGCTCAGTCAGTTGAGCATCCGACTTCGGCTCAGGTCATGATCTCTCACGGTTGGTAAGTTCGAGCCCCGCGTTGGGCTCTGTGCTGACAGCTCAGCGCCTGGAGCCTGCTTCAGAGTCTGTGTCTTTCTCTCTCTGCCCCTCCCCTGCTCACATTCTGTCTCTCTCTCTCAAAAATAACTAGACATTTTTTAAAATTAAAAAAAAAAACAAAAACCGTAACAAGAGACAAAGAAGGATCTTACTTTATGATAATCATCAACCCAACAATAAGATATAACAATTGTAAAAACCATTGCAAGAGATGGACTTCAGGGGCCCCTGAGGGGCTCAGGCCATAGAGCAAGTGACTCTTGATCTTGAGGTCATGAGTTCAAACCCCCTGTCAGGCCTAGAACTCATTAAAAAGAGAGAGAGAGAGATGGATTTCAGCATGAGGGGCTCCACAGACTCAGGTTCCAATGAAATGGGTGAAGATGGGGCGCCTGAGTGGCTCAGTCGGTTGAGGGTCTGACTTCAGCTCAGGTCATAGTCTCACAGTTCGTGGGTTTGAGCCCCGCATCGGGCTCTGTGCTGACAGCTCAGAACCTGGAGCCTGCTTCAGATTCTGTGTCTCCATCTCTCTCTGCCTCTGCCCCGCTCATGCTCGGTCTCCCTCTCTCTCTCTCTCTCTCTCTCTCTCTCTCAAAAATAAAATAAATATTAAAAAAAAAAGAAATGGGTGAAGAGTGTAAAAAGACAACCATTTACAGTATCTAGAAGTGGTCCTAAGGGTATACGCAAATGATAAAATATCTATTCGAGAAAATCCACTAAAATTTGAGAAGAGTGTGTGGTATTTGAGCCCGAACTGCTCCCTCTCTCCCTATCCCCACTCCAGATCGGTGCAGCTGAGAACACAGGGCCCCTCTCCCCTCAGGGCTTTCTTCCAGGGAGGGGCAAAACCACACCAAATCACACCTCCCTATGGGGAAACATCAAAGGTTTAATACTTTATGGGAATCGGGGTGGGAATGGGGGGAGTCTTCCCTAAAATAAGCCAGCCAGTCATTAAACAAGCAAATAACAAACCTGGGATGGAGACTGGGGGTCCAGGACCCAAAGTTGCTACGGTATATTTTTAAAAATTTTCTAATGTTGATTTATTTTTGAAAGAGAGAGAGAACGTGAGTGGGGGAGAGGCCGAGAGAGCAGGAGACAGAATCCGAAGCAGGATCCAGGCTCCGAGCTGTCAGCGCAGAGCCCGACGCGGGGCTCAAACCCACGAACCATGAAATCACGACCTGAGCTGAAGTCGGACGCTTAACCGACCGAGCCACCCAGGTGCCCCACTATAATATATTGCCTTAAATGTCCCATTTCCAACAAAAACGTAGGAGCCAAGCAGAGAAGCAGGAAAGCATGACTCTGCTCTCACTCTGCAAACAGATCGCAGCAGGAAGTGCCTTGTGAGAACGGCCAGATGTTGGATTTCGCAGAGACGGAAAAGTAACCATGAGAACACTGTCAAGTTCCGAGGCATATGTAGCAGGATTCGGATGGAAAGGGTCTGCTCCATCTGGAACGATGAAGGTCCCTGCTGGCCTCAGAGGGGACAGTTTCAGGGGGTGACCAGATGCCGGAAGACACGGAGATGGCACGGCACAGACTTCCCCTACCCCTCCCTACCCCTCCCTACCCAGCGCCGAGTAGGAAGGTAGCTGGAGGTAACTAAGGAGCGGAACCGGCTGGTGTAGAGAGCCCGCGAGCTGCACGTGGAGTGGCACCATTCTATTCTGGAAGGAGAGACTCCTGGCAGCGCTCGGCCAGGCCAGGGCGCGGGCAGCAGGGAAGAGGGGACAATGCCCAGGCAGATTTGAGAGCATGAATCCAGGTTGGAGTTTTGCAGAGCAGAAAGCCGGGAACATAGGAGAATCTGGGCTGAGGACAGAGTTCCTCAGATGATGCAGGGTCATAATCTTTCCTGCCTGGACGGAAGAGTTTCGGGGCTGATGTGCTGGGAGGCCCTGGAGGGGCAGAGAGATGGAGGGTGTGTGAGGCTGCAAACGAGGAACGAGAAACCTGGGTGGGCGGCTGGGAGGCCTTGGTCTGAGCTGCATGGTAAAGGCATAGGAGGTGGGGGCGCCTGGGGGGCTCAGTCGGTTAAGCGTCCGGCTTCGGCTCAGGGCATGATCTCGTGTTTGTGGGTTCGAGCCCTGCATCGGGCTCTGTGCTGACAGCTCAGAGCCTGGAGCCTGTCTTCAGATTCTGTGTCTCCCTCTCTCTCTGACCCTCCCCTGCTCACGCTGTCTCTCTCTGTCTCTGAAAAATAAAATAAAAAACATTTAAAAATTAAAAAAAAAAGATGTAAAGTTGGAGAAATTAATAGTTGGCTTTGAATGACGCTTTAGATGAGACAGACATCATCTCACGGATGGATGGACGGATATATTTAACAGATACATAGAGAGAACATTCCATCCAAACACCGTGGAATACGCATTCTTTTCGAGTGCACACGGAACACACATTAGGCAACACACTCGATCAATTCGAAAAGAGCAAAATATTAAAAAAAATTTTTTTTAAAGAATAAATGAATAGTGGTTCCCTTTTTCTCCATAAAGTAGAAGTGGCATTTACTGAAAGCAAGGGTGGGTGGACGCTTCGTGGGCTCAGAGAGAGGGCCCGATGTCTTATTAACCACTCACCGCAGGAAGAGAAGTCAGGTCTACACGGGCTCTGATGACCGGAAACCACAAAGATGGAAACAAAAGACTTGAAACCATCAGTTCCATGTAGCGCCTGTCAAGGCGGGAGGAGGTGCAGCCCACGCGGGAGGTGAGAGAACCCAGCCTGAATGACCCATTCCTGCCCACAGGTGCAGGCCCCAGAAGCTTCTCCGGATGGCCGCATACCTGTGGCTACACCCAGATTTGCTCCCACATCGGAAGAACATGGAAAGGAGAGGATCCCTCTCATCCCTGAAGATCTCACAGGTTTGGGGGTGGAGGGGGGCTAAGGCCCTGGACGCAGCCTGCAGGAGAGTATTATCCCCGACACCTACAGCTCACTTCTGCGGAGGGCTCTGCAGGGGGCCAGGGCTGCCCCGCCCTTCTAGGTGACGCCCTTTCTGGCGACATCAGAGGCCTCGCCACACCTTTCAGGTGGTCCCTCGGCCACCGAGAGCCCCAGGCTGGCCTGGGTTTGTAAAAGGAACGCTATTCGATTGAGGACCCCGGCTGCCCCGGACGGGCGCCAAATGAGGGGAGGAACGGTCTCAGCTCCCCCACCCCGTCCCATCCCGGCAGACGCCCTATCCACCTCGCCCCCTCCACCTCCCGGCGCCGTCTCCCTGGCGTCTAGTATCCGGTAACCGCGGGTGGGGCCAGAGAGTGCAGTGCGCGGCCCACCCGGCAGGTGGCGGCGTCCCCCCGCGCCCCGCCCCCCTCGCGGGCCCCCAGGACCGCGCGCGCCTGCCCTTGACCGCGGCAGGAGAGAGCCCCACACAAACCACGGCTCTCCCGGCTGCCCGCTGGCCAAGTATTCGGGACAGAGGGCAGCCCCGAGCGCCGGGGAGCGACACGTCCGCCCCCGGGACCCGCCCCGCAGCCCCCGAGGGTGCGGCGCGGCGGGGCAGGAGGGGAGCGGCGGGGCGGGGAGTCGCCGCGGGGGCAGGAGGGAGGCAGGGCTGGTGGGGCAGGGCGGCCGCCTCCCAGAGTCCGGCCCGGCCCTCCCGGGCCTCTCCCCTCCGCCCCGGACGGCGGCGGACCGGGCGCCCGCGGGCGCGGGCTGCATGGGACCCCCGCGCGGCGCGCTCTTCTGGCTGCTGCTCCTGCTCACGGCTGCCTGCTCGGGGATCCTCCTCGCTCTGTACGCCTCGGCGGTGGGGCCCTACCCGGGGCCCCGGTCTGGAGCCAGGTAGGGGCTGCGGCGCGGTCCGACCGGAAGGGCGCAGGGGACCCGCCGGGGACGCGCGGGGCGTCCAGCCCGGGGCCCTCTGTGACGCCCGCCGCGTTTGGCCTCCCTGGGGTCGGGGGCCCTTTGTCCCCGGAGCCTCCGCCCGGGCGTCCAGCCTGCGCTGCCCGGTCCCCACAGCCTTTGCCGGGGTCCGAGAAGGACGTCGCACCTGGAGCGCCGGCCACTGGCCCCCAAAGGCTTGTGCGTTAGTTCCTCCCGGCCCTGATGAGAAACTTCCTATTGTCCAGATTTGGAGTCAGATCAAAAGAACCCCGTTTTTGTCGGGAACTCTCCCTCTCTGACCCTGCTTTTGGGGAAGGGACCCAAGTCCCGGTTCCATCTTCGCCGGGATCCTCAGCTCGCCTGTGCCGGGTCGCCTTTCCCGCTCGCTCCGTCCCCACCCTCCCCTGCGCCCGGCTCCCTTCCGTCCCCCGCGCGCCGTTTGCTCTGTTACTTCTTTTGATAAGGACCGTCTGGGCGCGACCCCGCGAAGGCGGCGGACGCCCCCCGGGAACCCGGACGGATTCGGGGCCGCACCCGAGTTCCTCTCCGCGAGCCTTCTCCTGGCTCCGCTCCCTCCCGCTCGCCCCACGAGGATAACCCTGCGAGCCTGTGTTTGGTAGGCGGTAGTGCCGGGTACTGAAGAAGCCCCGAAACGATTCGGTTTTACGTCTGGGCGGCGCATCGAGCTGTGCCCGAGTCTGGGTTAGGAAGGCCGCCAGGGCCCCCCGCCCCGCGGTCTCCCCGACCGGCCTCGGCGCCCCGGCTTTCCCTTCCAGAGCGCCTGCCCACCTGCGCCTCCCTCTCCAAACTTTGCTCCAGGCACAGTGGGATGAAAGCAAAGTCCGTGTCTGTTCTTGGGAAACAAGGTCAAAAGGCATCTAAAGTTGCAAAACAATAGAAAACACGTGCAACTCATTAGGGCCCTGGCCCTTGAGAACAAAGGGTGCTCCAGCAGCCGGTACCTGGAGTTACATCACCTCCTTGCAGCCGGAAGTTGCCTAAGTCGAAGCACGAATAAGAGGCCTTTGTGAAATTTACATAGAAGATGCTTTGAAACACTTTTAAACATCCTTTGAGAGTATCTAATAAAGTTTAAATATGAGGTTGCTGAACATCCATTATGCCGCAACAAAGTTTTTAAAGGTCTTTCATCTTTTAGAAAGCGAGTAGGACCCCAGCCCTCCTGGGATTTCTTGTTCCCCTTATGTTTGGGGGGGGGGGTAGCTAAACCTCAGAGGCACCCCGGAAGGCCTCTGTAGGAGGTGGGTATTTCGGGCCAGGAGAGGCTGGGTGGGAAGCCGGATGGTCCGGGGAAGGGGGGGCGGGCAGGCTGCTGAGCTCCCCGGCAGGGGTGGGAAAGCAGATGGCCTGGCCGGAGAGCCCCGGCGGGGAAGGGGGCTGGGACCCCGTCTTCTGCGCCTGAGGCTGGGCTCTCATTGCAGGTTGGAGAGTGGAATCCAGCCCAGGAATTTACCCGTGGCAATAGAATCTGGGTCAGCAGTTTCCAGGCGTCAGGATATCTAGACTTGTTTAGAAAAAAAACAACACACAAAAAACTTTTTTTGGGGGGGGCGGGGCCGATGGTGAGGACAGATAGAGGCTGCCATTTACCTGCCAGTTACCATTTGTTGTTAACATTGAGGTTTGTTTTTTTTTTTAAGTTTATGTGTTTATTTTTTTGAGAGAGAGGGAGAGGCTAGAGAGCCAGTGAGTTGGGCGGGGGGGACGGGCAGAGAGAGGGAGACAGAATCCCAAGCAGGCTCTGCGCTGTCAGCAGAGAGCCCCATGCTGGACTCAATCCCACAAACCCCAAGACCATGACCTGAGCAGACTTCGAGAGTTGGTTACTTAACCAACTGAGCCACCCAGGCGCCCCCACATTATTTCATAAAAGAAAGGACATGTGAGGACCAAGGAACTCCTAAGAATATGATCTAACTGGGGGACACCTGGAGGCTCAGTCGGTTAAGCATCCAACTTCGGCTCAGGTCATGATCTCACGGTTCATGGGTTCGAGCCCCACGTCGGGCTCTGTGCTGACAGCTCAGAGCCTGGAGCTGCTTTGGATTCTGGGTCTCCCTCTCTCTCTGCCCCTCCCCCGCTGATGCTCTGTCTCTCTCTGTCTCAATAATAAATAAAACACTTAAAAAAAATAAAAAGAATCTGATCTAACTGGAATAGGGTGAGTTCTATGGAAAACACACTACAATGGTACCTCTTTATCTCCAGTTTGGTTTTCCCTGGCCCAGTCAAGCCAAGTCTGGAAGCAGATAACCCTCCTTCTGATATAGAGCCTGATATAGAGTCAGTAGTAATGATAAGTCACAATGCTCCACCTGACTCCATCTCATCACCTGGGCTATTTTATCATCTCACATCATCACCAGAGTGGTGAGTCCAATAGGATGTTTACAGAGACCACATTCACATAACTGCTATTACGTTATATTGTTAGAATTGTTCTATTTTATTATTTTTTTAAACATTTTTAACGTTTATTTATTTTTGAAAGAGCGAGAAACAGATTGCGAGTTGGGGAGGGACAGAGAAAGAGAAGGGGACATAGAATCCGAAGCAGGCTCCAGGCTCTGCAGAGCCCGACTTGGGGCTCGAACTGACGAACTGTGAGATCATGACGTGAGCTGAAGTCAGCCTCTTAACCGACTGAGCCCCCTAGGAGCGCTGTACTATTTTATTATTAATGATTGTTGTGATTCTCTTACTATGCCTAATGTATACATTCGACTTTATGATACATATATGGATGTAGGGGGAAAACACAGTATGTGACAGAGTCCGAATGCCCCCAGCCTGTGTGGAGTTTGGTAATATCCATGGTATCAGGCATCTGCTGGGGGTCTTGGAACGTATCCCCCAGGACAGGGAAGGACCACTGTACAAGATCCTTATTCCTCATCTGGTTGGGAGAACATTCGAGAGGGACACATGTGGGCTGGCTCCCTTCCTCACTCCTTCCCGGCTCTCCAGACTGGTCCCTAGAAGCCCTTGGATTCCTAAGGAGGAGGGGCTGGGAGATGTCACTGAGCACGGGGGGGGGGGGGGGGGGGG
>CM053565.1:52336676-52387068 GCA_028646485.1 Cryptoprocta ferox | reverse complement strand
CACGGCATCAGACGCTGGGACGAAAAAGGTAAGATGGTCAACTCTTCTGCCAGTTTCGAGCATCTTCGAGTTCACAGGGAAGGGGCGAAAAAGAAGAGCGAGCGAGAACATTCTTGTAAGGCTGCTGGGTGGGAGCACTCTGGAACCCCTAAACCATGAAGCTTCGAGCTGAGCAGCCAGCCAGACCTGGCCCCCAGACGTCCCTGTACCCCAGTAGCAGAGAAGGGGTGCAGCCAGGTGGCAAGTCTTGGGGAGATCTCGTGATTTATCTTTAAAAGG
The DNA here is from genome assembly GCA_028646485.1 of Cryptoprocta ferox. Classification (NCBI taxonomy): domain Eukaryota; kingdom Metazoa; phylum Chordata; class Mammalia; order Carnivora; family Eupleridae; genus Cryptoprocta; species Cryptoprocta ferox. Next base: position 52,386,789 of record CM053565.1, on the reverse strand, counting down.
CCTGTGAAGCTGACATTCTACTCAGAATGTCTTTTTTTTTAAAGATTTTATTTAAAGAAATGTTTTTATATGTTTATTTTTTGAGAGAGAAAGACAGAGCGTGAACAGGGAAGGGACAGAGAGAGAGGGAGACACAGAATCTGAAGCAGCTCCAGGTTCTGAGCTGTCAGCACAGAGCCCGACGCGGGGCTCGAACCCACAAACCGTGAGATCATGGCCTGAACTGAAGTTGGACGTTCAACCGACTGAGCCACCCAGGCACCCCTTAAGATTTTATTTTTAAGTAATCTCTGCACCCCAGGTGGGGCTCAAACTCATAACCCCAAGATCAAGAGTCGCAGGCTGAGCCAGCCAGGCGCCCCTCAAATGTATTTTTACTATAAAAGTCACATTTAAACTGCTTGCCGTGGAGTACACAAGCAAACCCTGGGAAGATGCTCCCGGCTTGCCCAGGGGGTGTTGAGAACCTTCCAGGCCCAGCTTCATGAGGAATGGTCACCGTTAACTGTGGGCTGAAACACCATCTGAAACACGTCACCCACATTCTGTCACTTAAGCTGCTCGGCAACTGTGTCCGTGGCTTTTACGGGCGAACAAAACGGGGCCCAGAGAGGCCGGGCACCTTGCTCAGGGTCCCTCTGGGAGAAGAGGTGGTGCTGGAATGGGAGCCTCTGCTTTGACCCCAGAGCATGGCCTCTGAGTCACTGAGGAACACAGACAGCCCCGCCCCCCTCCGTGTGCTGTGGCCGAGCAGGACCTCAACTCGTTCTGGATCGATTCAACTTGTTCTGGATCGATTCAAGTTTAAGAGTTGTTTTCAATGCCCTGGAGCCCCAACTCGGACTTGTTAGCCGAGGCCTCAGGGAACAAGATTTCACTGCATGTAAAACAGGGAGCAGCTGAGCTGTTCAGGGACAAAGCAAGGAGCCCTGGGCAGGTGAGGGGGGGGGGGTCCCTGTCTTGAGGACAGAGGCAGGGCGGGGTAGACACTTGGCCTGCGGGCTGAAGAGAAACCTCAAGCATCTTATGGGTGCTTATGGGTCATCTTTAAGTTTCCGAACGTTCTTCCCACCTTGAACTGCTTGATGCTAACGGACATATCCCCACCTGGTTTTAAAAAAGGATTCGAGGTGACTTTGGGATACGCCTAACCAGGCAAACATAGAATAACGTGAAGAAATGGCTGGAGGAAAAAATAAAGGTAGGAGAATAAGACAACGCCTTGTAGATAAGTGCATGAAAAATGTGCCACAAGGTGCAAGGGACAGGCCACATATCTGGCTCTGAGCTTCCTGGCGGCCACAGTGAAGAAGGAAATTTGCCGTTGTGTCCATCCATGAGATAACAGCAAGCCAGCTGCCCCAACGACGTAGCACAGCCCTTCCCGATAGAAAGACCTGAAGAGTTTTCTCCTGGCATCTCTCAAAGAAGGCCCTGGAAAACATCCCAAAGAGAAGCTGAATAGTAGCGAAATTCGTACTGTCAGTTTGGCTACAATGCTTGCTTCGAAAACGTGAATTTGTGCCAAGAAGATCGGTTTGGTTCTCTTAGGAAACAGTTGGAGCATAACACAGAGTTTGTGTTTGCTTCTGAGTGATTTATCCTTGAGAATGCTGAGGTTAAATGCAGAAAACCACAGCCCACCAAAGGGAGCCTCGGAGGCATTGACAAAATACACACTCATGCGCCCTTCAGACATGCGCCCCGTTGAGTGTGCTGATAACCCTCCTCCCACTACTTCACAGTAACTGACAGCCTAACACGAGCAAACGTCGAGTCTTGTCCAAGGTCAGGTGCCACGTGTTTAATAGAATGTAGTAGATCTTTTTTTTTAAATTATTTTTGTTGAGACAGAGAGAAACAGAGCCGGGGAGGGGCAGAGAGAGAGGGAGACACAGAATCCGAAGCAGCTCCAGGCTCTGAGCTGTCAGCGCAGAGCCCGGCACGGGGCTTGAACCCGCGAGTGAGATCATGACCTGAGCCGAAGTCGGCCGCTTAACCGACTGAGCCGCCCAGGCGCCCCATAGAACGTAGTAGATCTTAACCGCTGGACGGATGAAACTGTGCTTCCGTCTTTGTTAGCCCCCCCTTGTGTTTTATGCATCACCGGCAGCGCTTTGAGTGCCGCCCCCCAATCCGGTTTTCCCAAAAGCCCCGTGGTTTCGACTGCACAGTTTTGCACAGTGTGGTCGTTTTTTGGCGTCCATGGGACCGCACAGCTCTTTCCTGCACTCCATCATCAAACCGGCCCTTCAGTGGGAAGGGTAGCCCCACCCAGGCCAAGGCTGTGCGCGATTCTGACCCTGGGGGTCGCAGGCAGATGGGGTTGGAGCCAGCTCAGGACTTCGCCCTCCCTCGGGGAAACACTGTATAGTTTCCTAGGGCTCCGGAAACAAATTAGCACAAACTGGAGGTGGAGGCAGGGGAGGGAGGGGTTAAAACAAGAGAAATTGATTCTCACCCCGTTCCGGACCCCAGAAGTCCGAAATCAAGGGGTCAGCAGAGCCCACTTCCTGCAAGTTCTAGGGAAGAATCCCTCCTTGCCTCTTCCAGTTTCTGTGGCTTGTGGCCACATGGCTCCAGTCTCTGCGTCTGTCTTCACGTAAGGACACCAGTCATTGGATCAGGGCCCACCCTAAACCTTATGACATCATCCTGATGAACTACATCTGCAAAGACCCTACTCCCAAATCATTCTGAGATTCCAGCAGACAGAATTGGGGCGGGGTGGGGAGCACTGTTAAACCCAGTAGAAGTACCACCTGGAAGGAAACAGTGGTCATCTTCCCGGCAGCCGTTGCGCACAAACCTTACCGTGAGGACTGCCAGAGCTAGGATTTGGACCCGGGCTGGAGAGCTCCTCCACTAAAGGCCAGGCAGGTCTTAACCCGTTTTGTGCGGAAACGCCCCAACGTTTCTCTAAGTGCGAAGTGAAGGAGTAGGAGGCCAGAGCCATCGGACCCTGGAGATGCAGCATCCAGAAGAGAAAGGGCTGGGCAGGCTAAATCCAGAAAGCTCTCTGACCCTCACGGCGCTGCTGTGCCGCAGATCGGCTCCGCTGGGGGGGTCTGGGGGTGAACCGGGTCTGGAGGGGAAGGACGGCTCTTCTCTCCCAACCTCCCCGTGGGGTCTGCAGGCTCCTGGGAAGGCGCCCACCCCCAGCTAGCGGAGCTCAGCACCCTTCCCTCCTGCCCCCACAGAGCCCGCACTGCCAGCACCCACTCTATCTGGCCATCCAGAAGCACCCCCGCTTCCAGGCCCTGTTCAACCTCTCCATTCCAGTGCTGCTCTCGGGGGACATCTTCACCCAGGAGCTCTGGGACAGCCTGAACCAGTTCAAAGCCCCCTATGGCTGGCAAGGGCTCTCCTTCCAAGGTAACCGGCAGCCGTCGCTTCTCGCCCAGCCCTCTGGCCCCAGCGAATCCCTTCTTCTGGTGCAGACCCTGCCCTCACAGCACCCCCACATGCTCCCCCCGTACCTCTTTCTTCCCAGGAAGGTCTCAGGGCTCACCCCACCCCCAGCGGTATGGCTCCTACTATTCCTACCAACCCCTACAAGCACCACGGCGTCAGGGAGATGGGCTTGGCTGCACCTGCTGGCCAGCTCTCCCCTTCTGGCGCCGAGGTCCAAAGGTGGCTGAGAACAGGGGGTCTGGGGTCTCAGACAGCCTGGCGATGGTGGGAAACTGCCCAGAGCCCCCCCCCTCCCATGCCATGTGCACCCCACCCCCGCGCGCCTCAGGTTATTTTATTGTGGGAATACAGTCTTGACAGAATGAGTTCTTCAAGGTCTTGAGATGACTTGAGGGTACAGCCAAATCCTCTCCCCCCTCCCCAGTTCAGCCGGTGGTCCCCGTGGTCCCACTGACTATTCGCTCTCCCCGCCGCCTCCCCACCTCCCAGGCACCCGGGTGCCCTGGAAGGGGCTGGTGTCAGACCTCTGGCAGGTGGGGTGCCGGAAGCCGTCTGGGGGAGGCTCCGACCCACATGACCTCCCTCCTCTTAGTGCCCCTCCTTGTCTGGCACCCACAGCCATCAACTCCACCCTGAGCCTCCTGAGTGACTCCGAGAGCTCCAAGCTGTTTGCCGCCTCCAGGAAGCCACTTTCAAACTGCATTCGCTGTGCAGTGGTGGGGAACGGAGGCATTCTGAATGGCTCGCGCCAGGGTCGGAACATCGATGCCCATGACTACGTGTTCAGGTATGTGGGCCAGGAGCCAGCGGTGTGGTGGGAGAGGAGCCGGAAAGGGGGCCAGCCCCCAGCCAGAGCCGCTGGGGGAGCCCCGGGGCATCCCCGGCCTCGGGCAGTAGTGAGAGACAAGCGGCCCGGACAAAGGCATATGCGCAGACAGACTCTGAAGATGGAGTGTGGGTGCCGCATGCCAGGGGGGAGGGAGCCGCCACGGCCGGACGTGCCCATTTCACCGGGCATCCCTTGAGGTCTGGAGGAGCGGGTATGGGGCTGGCGACCCGCACTGGTGGCGCCCTGGGCAGAGAGGCCTGGGATCAGACGCAGCAGATCCAAGTACAAACACAGCATGGTGTGACCCTGAGGAGGCTGATGGGCCTCTGTTTGGACCAGACTCAATGGTGCGGTGATCAAAGACTTCGAGAAGGATGTGGGCACCAAGACCTCCTTCTACGGTTTCACTGTGAACACCATGAAGAACTCCCTCATCTCCTACCGGAACCTCGGCTTCACCTCTGTGCCGCAAGGCCAGGTGAGGCTTCCGATGGGCGTGCAAGGCCATGGACAGTCAGCGCCATTGTTCCCAGAGCCCCCTCCGTGGGGCAAACCATGGCCCCAGCCCAGTAGACGGAGAGGTTGTGCCAGGACCTTGGGTGCATGTGATGGGGCCACTGAAGAGGGGAATCTGGGCAGGGACACCCACAGTCCCAGGCAGCACGGGGCTCCTCTGGAGTCGAGCGCGAATGAAGTGCCAGGCACCGTACATGTGCCAAGTCAGTGCCATTTTACTGCTGAGGAGACTAAGGCCGCGTGCCTTCATTCAGCAAGGCAGCAGCAGGGCCAGGGCTTCAAAGAAGTCCCACCCCAGAGCCCACGCGACGCACAGGGGAAGGGTATTTACTGAGTGCTTCCTCTGTGCCCGGCGTCCGACGAGGTCACAGCTGCCCATTTCCAGACGCAACGTGCCTGTCCAAGGCCCCACGCAGCTGAGATCATGAAAACCAGGCCCCTCTGGCCACATTGGTGCCAGGGCTGTCTCCCATTTCCCTGAACTGCCTTCCAGCAGGACAATGTGTGCCTTCCCGATCCCACAGCAGCCTGTGAGGGAGGCTGAGGTTCAAAGGGACTGAGCCACATGCCGGGTGGGGGACAGAACTTGAGGCCGCCCACTGCCTCCAGCTCCTTCAGCCACACCCATTTGTGGGAACCCTGCCCCTCCCTCAAGAGCGGTCAGGGTGACACCTGAGGAGGGGAGATCCGAGGATAAGGTTGAGTTTCTAGAAGCTTCCTCCTCGGAGCAGGAAATTCAGGAGTGTCCTAGCCACAGCAGGACCTCTCATGATAAAAAGAAATGGAACAGCTTTATTTGTGATGTGGCCACACCACCTGTAGGAATGATCTATCACCGTGTTGCTAAATTACCCCAGACTTAGTAGCTTCAAACAGCAAAGATTTATTATCTTACAGTTTCAAGGGGGTCAGGAATCCAGGAAGAGCCTAGCAGGGTGGTTTTGGCTCAGGATCTCACGGGTTTGCCGGGATCAGCCAGGGTCGAGGCGCCTGGGGGGCTCTGTGGGTTAAGCATCTGACTTCGATGCAGGTCACGATCTCACGGTTCGTGGTTTCGAGCCCCGTGTCGGGTTCTGCGCTGACAGCGCAGAGCCCGATTGGGATTCTCTCTCTCTTCCTCTGTCTCTCAAAGTAAACTTTTTTTTTAATATTTTATTTATTTTTGAGAGAGAGAGAGAGAGAGAGACAGCATGAGCAGGGGAGGGTCAGAGAGAGTGGGAGACACAGAATCTGAAGACAGGCTCCAGGCTCTGAGCTAGCTGTCAGCACAGAGCCTGATGCGGGGCTCGAACCCATGAACCGCGAGATCGTGACCTGAGCTGAAGCCGGACGTTCAACCGACTGAGCCACCCAGGCGCCCCAAAATAAACTTAAAAAAAAAAAATTGAGGCCAGAGTCAAGATGGCCCCTCTCTAGGCTCCTAGAGTGGCAGCTCTAGCTTCACCCCGAGACATTGGTCCCAGGGAGCGAGGAAGCTGCAGTGTCTTTCATGGCCTAGTCCAAGGTTACGTGCCGTCATCACTTCTGCTGCTTTCTATTCATTAGTCGCTCAAGGGGACCCTGAGTTAGCGTCAGCTCCTGACGAGTCCGTCCTGAGCCGGAGCCGGATGTGGCCTTGTACGGTCCGGGGAGGGGGGCGGCGAGGGGGACTGGCTCAGTGTCTCTGTTGCCCCAGCAGGACCTGCGCTATATCTTCATCCCCTCTGACATCCGTGACTATGTGATGCTGAGATCGGCCATTCTGGGCGTGCCTGTCCCTGAGGGCCCTGATAAAGGGGACAGGTGAGCAGCCGCGCAGGCGCAGGGGGCGGTGGCACTTTTCTGAATGGAGCCGGCAGGCCGGGCTGATCGGCTTCCGGCTGCTGTCCCCATCGCCCACGCGGCCCCCAGCCCGCGGCATTGACTGGGCCCTTCCTCTCCTGACTCTGCGGTGCTGCTGGGCACATTGTGTCTGGAAACTGAGTGGGGGTGGGAGGGGGGCCCGCCCGGCGTCCGTGCCTCTTGTCCTGGTGGGCAGCCCCCTAGCACTGTGCCCAGGTAATGAGAGAGCAGGTGACATGGGCCCAGTGTCCTGCAAAGAGAGAACAAAGAGCGCTCTGTCTTTTCTCTCCGACCTGCCTGGGCATCAGGCCTGTGTCCCGCTCTTTTGAACCACGTCCCGACCTCAGCTGAACCTTCTCGCTGTGGTGCTGGGACAATCCCTTGTCCCTGAGTCAAGTCCTTACAAACCCATGCCACCTCTGCAGCCACCGAGACCAGCTCTCCTGTCCCAGTGCTCCTGGAACATGTCACCCACCCCGAAGAGAGCAGCTTCCGAGGCCTTCGGGGTTAAGCCCCCAGAGGCCCCGGGAGGCTCGCACTGGCCCGCCACCGCCCCACCCCCCTGGGTGCCACCCAACAATGGCTCGTGATGCGGCACCTGGTCATAAGAGCAGGCTTTGTGACACGGGCAGGACTGGGCTTTTGGGGGGCCCGGCTCAGGGACACCAGTCGGGTGGTCACGAGCCTCCCCAACACCAATGAGCTCCCCCTCCCGCACCCCCAATCCGTCCCCTACCCAGTCCCCCTCCCAGTCCCGGTCCAACCACGTCAGCCTTACCAACCAGCAGGCCTTCTCCAACTCTGGTGGCTTAACCCCATCTCCATCCCCCACCCGGGGGTCTTCCTCCCGCACCCCCTCTCACCCTCCCACTCCAACTGCCTCACAGCCCTCTTCCCGGGCCTCCTCCCTGACCCCCAGCCCTCACGTCCAACATGTGCCCCGAGGGTCTTCCCAAGCCCCCACTCCGCCCGCCTCCAACTCCCCTTCCCAATCGGGCTTGAAGTCTCTCTCTCGAAACTCTTCCCAAACCCCTCCCTTGCCTATCCCCAGGTCCCCCTCCTACAGCCCGGCCCCCTCGGCCTCCTACATCGGGCCGACGCGGGGCATCCCCTCCTACATCGCCCCCTATGTGCCCCGCTTCCTGAAGGAGCCCCCCTTCTTCCAGCCCCCCACTGTGCCCCTGCCCCAGAACCAGTGCTTCCCCTACTCCTTCCCCTGCCCGCCCCGCAGGTGCGAGCGCCCTCAGGTGCCTGAGTCCCTCTACTTGCCCCTGCTCCCCCCTCCGCCCCACCACCCCCGGGACACCTGCTCCTACCCGACCCCGCCCTCCCTGTTCACACCCCCCTCCTCGCTCTCCTACTCCCTGCCCACCGAGGTCCTGGTGAGTGGGAAGCCCCACGTGGTGCCCACCGTGCTGCCCGCCACCTTCTACACGCCCTTTTCCCGCTACTACGCCCAGCCCCGCCCGTACCGCGTGCACCGCCGCAGGCCCAGCGCCTCCCCCCTCACCTCGCTCCCCCACCTGTCCTTCGACGGCCCAGGCCGCTCTGTCCACTTCTTTAATGGGTCCTAGGCCTCAGACCTACTTCGGACCAAAAGCCTCTGCCAGGAAGTTCAAGCTACTGCATCCACACTTCATCGGCTACCTGAGGGAGAGGTAGGTGCCTGTAGGGGGGGGTGCGGGTGCACGAAGAATGGCTCCCCTTCCAACCCCCCTCCCCCCGCACGCCAACCCCCCCCCCATCGCTGCAGGCCCTGGACGGCCCACTCACTGCAATCTATGGGGAGAGCTAACCTGTATGAGGCCCAAACACACAACCCGAGGGGACCGTGGGGATCAGCTTGGGGACAGCAGCCTGGTCTCCTTCCCCCCTCAGTCCCTCGCCCCCCTTTCTGGAGACATCCTGGTTGTCCCTAGGTACGAGCCACTAGCCAGTAGAGACCAGAGACGCCATTGAGCATCATTACAACGCACAGGGCGTCCCTGCAACAAAGAATGACTTGGCTCAAATTGTCAATAGCGGTCGGTCGGGTCGCGAAGTCTGCCATAGCCCCCAGGCTGGCGCCACAGAGAGCGGGTGAAGCGCGGCGGGCGGGGGAGGCCACCTGAGAGCCCCAGTCCGCAGAGGAAGAAACCAGCTCAGAGAGGCTGCGTGGTTGGTCTGGCAAAGCCCAGAGACACCAGTCGGGTGGTCACGAGCCTCTCCAAGCTGGGAATCCAAGGCCGAGGTCAGGCTCACTTCTGGACTCTGCGAGTGTGCGCGCACCCCCAGCCCAGGGGTCTCATGCGCCATCTCACCAGTGACTCCAGTCCCAGCACCTGGGTGTCCGGTTCCTCATGTCCCACATGAGGGGTTCCCGCTTGGCTGAATTCTGGGGAAGTCTGGGGATAGAGAGAGCCTGGGGGTAGGGCTCAGGCCCGCCTGTGCCCTACCCGTGGTGGGTCCCTAGCCCCAGGGGGCAGACAGGGTGTTGCAGGGAGGAGAGGGGACCTAGGCGGGGCTCAGGTTCCCAAAGTGGGAGAGCAGCAAGGACTTTGTCACCCTACTCCGTGACCCAGACTTTCACCTTTCGTATCTAGTTCGTTTGGGTTTTTCCTTAGTGGGGAACGGACTGTACTAGAGAAGCCAGGAAGTCCTCACCGGCCTTCCAGCCTGTGCGAATCAGTAGCCAGGAAGCATCTCTCTCTCTCTCTCTCTCTCTCTCTCTCTCTCTCTGTTTTGATGCCTCTTTTTGCCTCCAGGTTCTTGAAGTCAAAGTTGATTAACACGAATTTTGGAAACCTATATATGCCGAGTACTGGGGCCCTCATGCTGCTAACGGCTTTGCACACCTGTGACCAGGTAAGGGGCCTTCCCTTTCAGGAGCCCACGGCTGCCGAGGACAAGCGTGGGTGGGACCTAATGTGACCGGTGATAACCCCTACACGAGGCCCATCACCCCTACCGCCACCCTGGACCTGCACCACCTCTATCCTGTGGGGAAGGGATTTCCCAGCTGCAGGAGCGAGCTGGTCTCTGGAAGGGGTGGGGGGAGTGGGGCGGCTGTTCCAGGGTCCTTTCCAGGACAGCTGGAGGCCAGCCTTGCCTTCCTCCAGCGACCACCTGTCCCAGCACTTTGGTCCTTCACCCTCTTCCCCGGCAGCCCTTCCCTATGGGACTCAAGGCGCGTTATCAAACTGTTTTGCGGAGCCAAAGGCTCCACTGAAGTGAACAGGGGTGCATCCTTTTAGGAGTACATTCTAGAACTGAGCTGGACGGCAGGTAAACCTTCCACACACAACCTCTGGAATCAGTGCCGATATCCCCAGCGCACTGTTGCCCACAAGAGCCTCGTGGACACAGCCGTGGAACGGCGTTGAGGCACCCACACTTAAGCCAGCACGGGGGCTCGAGGCCCCTCTCCACGACGCTGTCCCACACCTCTTCCCTGTTGTGAAGCAGTCCCTTGACCGCGTTCCCATTAGAACGGGACAGGAGGAGTAATGGGCTTTTGCCTCCGTCTGGGGCTTCGTAACAGAGATGGTGGCTTTGACCAGACGTTACGGAGCAGAGTTAAAAACCCAAGGCACTAAGTAGCTTGTGACTGAGGACATGTTCGTTTCCTTGGTGGTTTGTTTTTTTTGTTTTGTTTTGTCTTTAAGTTTACTGAGAGGGAGGGGAGGAGCAGAGAGAGGGAGAGAGAATCCCAACCACCAGGCTCAGTGCTCGATCTCACAGCGGATCATGACCTGGGCAGAAATCAAGAGTCAGACCCTTAACGGACTGAGCCACCCCAGGCGCCTTGCCCCCCACTATTTGTAAAATGGGGATAGTATCAAGATTATTGTGGGGCTGAGAAAACGTGTCCAAGAGCACCGTGGCTGACGCTGGCGTGAGCTTGAACTACTGCTTGTCTTCAGTATGGCATGGGGGGGGGGGGGGCGGGGAACAGTGCTTTCCCGAAGTCCCATCCCTTCACAGATCTGTCTGCACCTGGCTCAGTAAACGCTAACTCAGTGACCCTGCTTGTCTAGGTTAGTGCCTATGGATTCATCACAAGCAACTACTGGAAATTTTCTGACCACTACTTCGAGCGAATAAAGAAGCCCCTGATATTCTACGTCAACCACGACCTGTCCCTGGAAGCCACCTTGTGGAAAAGCCTGCACAAGGCCGGCATCCTCCAACTGTACCAACGCTGACCCTCAAGTACTCAAGGCCTTTGTTCCTGCAGAGCTGTGGTCCTTACCCCCCGCGCGGCCGGAGCTGCCCCGTCTTTTCCGTCTCTGAGAAGGGTGCCAACTCTTCCTCCTCTACAGGGCATGAAGAGGTGGACTTGTGACTGTCGCTGGAGCGTGTTCATTGCGGGACACTCCCATCTTGGTCTTGGTTCCTCCAAGAAGACTCCCTTCGGGGTCTGAGACAGACATCCCGACCCTGGAGAAGGGAGGACCGCTCTGCTGGGCATTTTACGGCAGGAGGGAACACCAGAGGAGACCGTGAGCCTCCCCAGCAAAGGGCCAGCCTATTTCAGAGTGAAGGATCTTCGAAGCCAGCAGCTGGCACCGGGCCACTGGAGGATGCTGGCGGAGCGTAGCGGCCGCCGGCGTCCCCACCGACCGGCGGCAGCCCAGCGCGCACGCTCCCCAGCCGAACCCTCCCACCAGCACGTGCAGCTCACATGGACTCCAAAGCAATTCCAACTAATCGACGCACCCAAACCACCTGAGGAGGCAACCAACTTCCTTCTGCCCCGGGGATGTGACAGGACGGGAACGCAAGAGGCAGAATGTAACCTGAAGCCGGTTAATTGCATAAACGATGGATGACCGCTTTTGTCTTTGTGTGTTGAGGGGACAGGGGGATGGGACCCCGGGGCAGGACACCACGGAAGGCTTAGCGTGCAGCTCAGAGAACCCAAAAACCGTGGACAAGTCCTGGTATTGACGGGTCGACCACACAGAAGGCTGCCTGCCCGAGGGAAGTCCCACTGGGGACTGACCACTGCCTGGCCACCAGGACATCAGGGGACGACCCCCCAGCTTCACATCAGGGCTTTAATGAATTTGGACTCAGTTGATAGGCTGGGGCGTTGGGGGGCGGTGCCCAAAGGGCTGGCTGGCAAGAGCCTTCCCAACGTGGCACTGATCACGACTGGCCAGTCCACCAAGCACCGGGAGCTAGCCTCTGGCTCTGGTTTTGGAAGGTAGATCCTATCAGCAGGTTTAACAGGAAGGATGAAATGGCACCAGAATCAAAATTCTACTCTAGAAATTCAGACGGGATTAGGAGAGACCTGGGCGTTCATGAGCGAGGCAGCGACTTGAACCCATGGCTTCCTGATGCCAGAGGACAGTTTAGATTGGGAGGGAGGCGCGGGCAGTTCAGAACAGGAGGCGGCCGAGGCCTCTCCCCACTTCCGCTTGGCAACAAACTGTCCCTTGGTCACAAGGATAGCAAGGTCCCAGGTAGGTTGCTCTGGATAGAATAAGTGGTCCAGGCAGAACCCCATCAAATGTGGTACGGAGTCAGTCCATCCTGGGGTCTGATACAGTGACCTTTACTGGTGAAGAAGCAGGACTGCCTTGCTAAGCCAGTGCGGCCCATGTTAGGACTCTTGACCCCCTTGTGCCCGTAGCACTTTGTCCCTAGTCCCGTCATATCGGCAGCCATCAGAACCTCTGTCAATCTGTCAGATATGACAAGTGCTCAAGTTGTTTGTGGGTGGCAACCCATTAAGAGGGGCAGAAAATCAATTCAGTGGGAAACAGAAATCAGGGGCACCTGGGTGGCTCAGTCGGTTGAGCGTCTGACTTCAGCTCAGGTCATGATCTCAGTTCATGGGTTCGAGCCCTGCGTCGGGCTCTGTGCTGGCAGCTCAGAGCCTGGAGTCTGTCTTCGGATTCTTTGTCTCTCTCTCTGACCCTCCCCTGCGCATGCTGTCTCTCTCTCAAAAATAAATAACATTAAAAAAAAAAAACCATCTGAACGCATTCTGTGTTAACTGTTAACCCTCGTTATCAGTATTCTCCGAAACTTTCACTTACACAACGGTTCCAGGGCGGTTAGCTGAGCGCGGAATAAAATCCTACTGTGCAGGTCTCAACGTGAAATCCACAATGTTATGTCGTTTTTAAACACTTTTATTTGTGCTTCAACATTTAAGCCCAAGACAGAACTTCACGGAAACCCACCCTGAGAGAGACGTCCTTCCAGGCAGAGCACCTGCCTCCCCTCAGTCCCCACCCCCCGACACGACACGTGCACGTTAACCACTTTCTGCCCACCATCACTGCGTTCCTGCCAATGGCGAGTTATACCCACGTCAGCGAGACAGCGGCATTCTAGAAGTTCTCAGCGATACCCTGATCTGGCCAACTGCCAGAGACTTTCCGGGATAAAGTCACCCGTATTCTGTGGCTGCTTTTTGGAGACGAAGGCCAAACAGCTCCGTGGTCACGCTCCTCTGGGGGGATCACTTCATGGGCATCAGCAACCAGCAATGGGACGTGCAGCTCCGCTCGGCATCACTGCTCAGAGAACCTGCAAGACCAGAGGAGAATCGTCCACTAGAACTGCCAACCAGGCGACTCACACCTGAAGGCTACGCTTTAAGACCCTAATTTAGAGAAGAAAAGGCAACGGGAGCAGGTCACTCTAACCAAGCACAGGGCCCAAGTGTCCCAAGTGTCGCAGGCACCACGGGGCAGGCCAGTGCGGTTCCCAGAAGCCTTGAAACTGTGGCGTGTGCCCTCGAGCTGCTGCTCAGCTCAAAGAGACCAGGGAGCGTCTGGCAAGCGGCCAGTCTGGACACATTCACACCCGATCCTCTTCTGGAAGTTAAGACGTTCAAAAAGTCAGACCCAAAGGTCGACGCAAGTCCCTCGGAGAAGTCAAGCCTACTCGGCAGCAGCTGTCCGCCGGAAGGAGGTCTCCCCCATCGCCAACCATCCTTCCACTTGGTTTTACTTCCAGGCTGGAAGCTGCTGGCGCTAGTTTTCAGGTGTATTAAATCCCACCCCAAACCCAGCTTCCTTGGGACTGAACAAATATGTGACCTTAAAAGGCCCACACATACCTCCCAACATGACCAGAAAAAGGCAATCTGCCCACTTCAAGCCTGGCATTTAAACGGGAAAATGGGAACAGCGCCAGATGCTGGCCTGGCCCAGCGCCTCTGTGCCACTTTCTCGCTCACATGCCAGCTGACCCGGGCCTCCGCCACCTGAGGTGGCTCCTGCCAGTCCTGTCGCGCTGCGGGAGCTCCCTGCTGCTGCAGACAAAGCACCTGGAGACCAAAGAGCTCCGCGGGTGCCACCGAGGGCCTTTCCTGAATGTCCCAACGGGGTGCCGAGGTCACGGTCCTCGTGCACTCACACCGCCGCCGCTGGCAGACTTCCCACATTCCCGGCTGTTCCAAAGAGTGCTTTCAGTTCCTTGAAACGTGGGACAAGCAGTCTTTCATGGCACAGTTAAGAACATAACCCCAAACCGGGCTACTTGCCCGTTCCCGCCGCCTCCAGCCTGTACCGGCTGCACCACTCCTCTAGGGGCCTAGAGCGGGACAGGGCGGCCGCACCATCGGTTACCAGTTGTGGAGGGACAAGGCACATGGGGGCCTTGGCGGGGCACACACAATTCCCTCTGCAGTCCATTCAGTTTGATCCCGGATAAAGCCGGAACTGTTTTGTTTTTTTTTTTTTAATTTTTTACTTATTTTTGAGAAAAAGAGTGCGAAAGGGGACGGACAGAGAGACCGAGAATCAGTGCAGAGCTCAGGGCAGAGCCTGACACAGGGAGTGAACTCATGAACCATGAGATCATGACCTGAACCCAAGTCGAGCTGGAGGCTTAACCGACTGAGCCGTGCAGGCGCCCCGGGCCTGGGCTTTTGAGCGCACCAGACAGACCCCAAAGCCTCAGAACAGATGGGTTTCCGCTCAGCCGAGGTTTTCAGACAGGGATAACTGACCATCATCGGCTTGTGGGGCTTCTTAGGAAAACAAAGAAAGAACACAGAGCACCAGGGCAACGATTCACGTACTTCAGGCGATGCAGGTCCGTGCTCTCGCACACTGCAGACATCGAGCAAGGCGTGCAGGCCTGTGTTAGTCTCCCTGCCACTCGGCACAACCCTAAACCCGGGGCAGGAGCGGCCAACCCGACTGAGTGCCGGCTGAGTCTGGCACACACCAGAGAGTGTCTGCTTCGAGTCCAGGCAGTGGACACGGCACCGCTGCTGCCATCTACTCCTGGAGGATCAGAGACAGAGGCAGAGACTGTACCTGGCGAGGAGAAATCGCAAGAGAAAAATGTGCTCAAGATCTATATACGGTAACTCTCAAGCAGCTCACTTTCAAATCAGACCTGAATCTTCTATAGAGCAAACCTGGGAAACTGAGTTTCAGACATCCACGTTCCACACAGAAAGGCCTCTCTTTGCCTTCAGACAGGGATAACTTTACATCATCACGGACTCAGCTCCCACCAACCTGCCAGCTCACTGGGCTGACATTCATAGCGCATGCCGATTACAGGTTTCCCTACCAAATTCTGCCTTACTCCCCCCTCCTGAGTATTCACAAACTCTGTTAACTTTCCTTCAAAGGTGAAAACTGTTGATACCTAGTGCCTAGATGTACCCAGCATCCCAGACCTGACTCTTTGACACTTCCTGCCCTTTAGTTTTCTTTAATGTTTATTTTTCAAAGAAGAGAGAGAGACAGAGCGTGAGCAGGGGAGGGGCAGAGAGAGAGGGAGACACAGAATCCGAAGCAGCTCCAGGCTCTGAGCTGTCAGCACAGAGCCCGACGCGGGGCTCGAACCAATGAACTACGAGATCATGACCTGAGCCGAAGAGGATGCTCAACAGACTGAGCCCCTCAGGGGCCCCTTGCCCTTTTAAAGACAGGATCTGCCTCAGCAAAAGTGCCTGCGAACAGAGTATGGAGTTTATCTTCCAGTGTCAGTAAAATGCCCCAACAGTGCAGTCACTTCTTCCAGGCAGTCCGGTCAAGGCCAGCTGTACACAGGGAGCCTGCTGCCAAGAGGCAGCATCACATAAGGTCATTTCTCCTTCACTCACCTCTGCGTATGAAACGATCCACAGAGCAAGATCGTTTTTTTTTTTTTTTTTTTTAAGTAGAGGATTATAGATCTGCCTAAAGAGCTACTTAAAAATAGCCAGGGCTATAATCTTGCCCCAGTAAAAATCCCTAAGCTAAAAGGAGATCAGATGGTCTAATTTTCCCAATACAACTGTTCTTGGAACGGCCACGCGGTTCTTGGGCTCACTCGAGGGCCACGCACACCCGTGGCTGGAGGTGTGCATTTTAACACTTTGTGGGTAGTTCGGCTGTACAGCCAGGTCTGGAAAGCAGCAACACTGTTTTGCAAAGAAATAAAGCTCTTTCCTAACAGGCTGAGACTAGAGCTCGGATCTCTCAAGTTCACCTAAGAGAAGGTTTCATCAACCTCAGCTCTGGGGTTCTGGGGAGATAGCCTTCGTGGTGGCGGGGGGGGGGGGCTGTCTTGTGCACTGCAGGGTACCAAGCAGCATCCATTAGATCCCATTAGCATGCTCCACCCCCAGTAGAGAACGGCTCGTCTAATCCTCCCCAGCAACTGGTCTAATCGGAACTCAACTGTTTCTCAATGAGACTGAAAAACGGTGTTAGCACCCCCACACAATCTGCCCTATTTTTATGGTTCTTTAAAAACAAAACAAAAAACCCAGTTGTATTAACTCTAAGCCTTAGTTTCTTTACTCAGAAGCAAAGAAAAAAATAAACACTGCACATAAGACTTGTTAGAAGTAGTCTGGTGGGAGACTGCTTGGCAAGGAGCCTGCAGAGCTCCACACCGCTTCCCTTACCTGGGCAGTAACAATCCTGGGAAGCTCACATCCCTGAAATCTAACAGATGGGACGATAAAGGGACCCTAATTTCCCCAATTCTGTCAAGAGCTTAAAAAAAAAAAAAAAAAAAAACTTATTCCCAATAGAAATTTCATCACAAAAACCTACACTCCGCGGTTTTCACCGGGGCGCCCGGGGTGGCTCAGCCGGTTAAGCATCCTCCTTTGGCTGAGATCATGAGCTCCCAGTGTGTGAGTTCTCGCCCCGGGTCGGGCTCTGCACTGACAGCTCTGAGCCTGCTGCCATTCTGTCTCCCTCTCTCTGCCCCTCCCCTGCTCATGCTCTAGCTCTCAAAATTAAACAAACGTTAAAAAAAGTAAATAAAAAAAAAAAACCCAAAACTAAACTTTTAGTATTTAAAATTAATTTAAATTTAATTAAAAATTAAGTTTATTATGGGAGACACAGAAATATGGGTAACGTATTTCGTTCTAACAGAAGCAACGCTAATCTTATTTAAAAAGCTGAGCCTCAAGGCTCGGAACTTTTCAGAAAAGAGGTCCTTTCACACAAGGATCACTTTGAATCGGGCCCCAACATTTCTAAATCCCCGCCCCCCCCCGCAACCCAAACCCAGGTCCTAAGTGTCTCTCCCACCAGGGTAGGCAGCAACCATTTTGACTCCAAACAGCGACACCTAGTGGCCCCGGGTTACACTGGCGCAGACCCCGCTCATTTCCGGATTCCGGGTCCATCTTTGTCCCCCTAACTGGATTTACGCGTCTAACGTTGTGTCCGTAAAACTAAACTTTAAAATCAGAATCCGGTGTGAGGCGGCCGTACGCGACAGGCCTGCACACCATCTCGACTTTCTCCCTTCTGGTGGCCACCCAGGTCCTGCCGGCACCCATTCTTACTCGTTTCGGGGCTCCATCCGTGACTTTTAAGCTTCAACCTGCAGGTCTGCGGCTCACGGTCTCCGCAGACGCCGAAGAGAAGCCTGTGGGGAAAGACGGCGCGAGCATGGGAGGTTCGCTGAAACAGGAGGACTTTCCAGAAACCCCGCAATCGCATTTAAGGCTAACTGTAGGATGGAATGTACTGAATGTACTGAATGGGGCCGTCCTCAAGACCCTCCAGGGGGCAGTGCTCGGGTGCCCTCCCCGGGGGCGGCCCTGGAGACCCGCTTTCCGGGCTGCACAGGCTGGAAGGACCTCCCTGAAAAATAACGGCTCCAAAGAAGGGCTTGGGCTCTCTCCCTCCAATCATTAACCCTCGAACCATTCCGAAAGCGTTCTTTCACCCAGCAGCTCAGCTAATCCCAACCACGGTAGAGGCGACGCCGGCTTATCGTGGCCTCTGAGAAAAGGGAGGCCAAGCGAACCAGCGCCGGGTCCAGGAAGACCCCATTTCCCCTCCACCGCAGCCTTACCACCACCAAAGGCCCGAGACTGTTCGTCCCGTTCGGGCCCGACAGAGGCCGCCATGACTGCTGGCCACGCGGCCTGCTTCGAAGAGAAGGCGGAGTCGCGCTTGCGCGCAAGTCTTCTCGGCAGGCTCGGCAGAGCTCTCGCGATGTTGAGAAAAGGCTCATGGGAAATGTAGTCCAAACCACCGTCGCTGGCGGCGGCCGCATCCTCAGCGCGAATCTCGAGCTACGGGCGGGATGGTGGACGCCACCAGGGGCAGTAGAGAGCCCGGGGTGGGAGGCCTGATCTTTGGAGAAAACGAAGATGGACGGTTGCTTCAGTTACAGTCGTTTGTCTACTGAATCCACAGATTGTCCCTGGCGGGACTGGGTTGGCGCAGAAAGTTGGCCGGGGAGGGGGGGGGGGGGAAGGCGCTCACGAGGGAAACGGATAAGGAAACCGAGGCCCGGCAGGATTTCGTTCTTAATTGCCCTGCGGATTTCACGTGGGGGGGGGGGGAGGAGTCATCTGGGTGGTAAGTTGCGTTACAGAAGGGGGTGTTGGTTCCCGGGGGACTGTTGGGCGTCGGGCACCGCAGCAGGTGAAGCTGAGGCCCCGGGCGGGGAGGCCCCGGCGGCAGGGGGCGCCCGCGAGCAGCGGGCCGATTGACCCTCAGCCGCTTCCGCCGTGTGGCTTTAATTCCGACGGGGGAACAAAGAAACTATGAAAAGAACAGGGAATGGGGTAGCACCCACCGCCCCTTCTGACCGCTGTTTTTCAGGCCAACACTCACTCTGGCTCCGTTTTTGAAATAACAGTTGGGCGAAACAACAACTAGAGTCAGGGCCACAATTTACACCTGTTTGGAAATTATCTTAAATCTGCAAGCCCGGAAGCCTCTTCTGCAGTGAGCCTCTCCCCAGTCTCATCGATCCTTTTAGCAAGGTTCCCAGTGGCATTTAGTCTGGGTTATGTGTTTCTGCATACGGTGGAATGTCGCAGGTGCCTATCTTCAGTTACCACACTTGTTTATGTTTGCCTCCCTTAATTTTGATTGTAAGCTCTTCAAGGCAGGAGAAGTCGCTTTTAATTATTTTCTTTTTTTAACCTCCTCATAGCGCCTCGTTGGTATTCTGCTGCCTCTGCCTGCAGTAAACACTCAGCAAATAATGGTGGACTCACTTAGCAGTAACTTGTCATGTGAAATTGGCCCTTAAGTTTCTCTCTCTTGCCCTTGAAGGCACTGTTTTGTGTAATCTAAAAGGAAGAGTGGGTTCTCTCCCTGTAAACTAAGTTCCTTTCATTTCAGACTTGGAGAGAGAGTTTTGAGGGTAGAAGTTTGGAGAAGCTGCCTGTCTGTAGGCGAGCGACCTGCTGCAGGCAAAACACTAGTAATAGCGAACACTTCATAGCACCTACTAGGTGCCATTCACGACTTTCGGACCCTAAGTGTATTGACTGGTTTAATCTGCACCACCGCCCTGTGAAGTGCGCTGTCCCTACCCCCATTTTACAGAGGAGGGAATGCGTGCATTGAGAGACTAGGTAACTTTCCCAAATTCACACAACTAGTAATTGCTGGAGTCAGGGTTCGATCCCAGCCCTGCAGAATCCATGCTTTTAGCACTAAGTGGAATTGCACTGCGTATATATAGAAATCAGTCTATTACAAGGCTTTTGGGTGTGGGGCAGGGGAGCAAAGAGGGATTTTGTGTGTTTGCAGGGGTGGTTAGGGATGAAATCACGGGGCGGGGTGAGGGGGGAATGATGGGCACCTTTTCCACGATTTTGAACCACTTTAGGGCAGGAAGGGTGAGGATGGGAGGCTGCAGGGGCTGATGGGTGCAAGACTCTGGGCTTGCACCCATGGGTGTGAGGCTCTGGGCTCCGGCCAGGGGTGTCTTGAGTCTCAGACGAGTTGCCACCTGGTGTGTGGTGAGGGGCCACTGTGCCATGGTCCACAGTGTAACTCTGACACTGACAAGACTCGGTGGAAGAGCAGCAGGCTCGCCGCGGGTGGGAGGTCACGGGCGGCTGGGCGGCAGCCAAGTGGACAGAGCAGAAGGCAGTGAGCGGGCTGGTGCCCGAGCACGTGTCGGGCACGCCGCCCGGGCAGTCCAGAAATCAGTGGGAAAGACAACAAAGGACGCATCAGATTTCTGAACCACCAGCAGGCGGGCGTTCGGAGCTGTTGAGACCCAAGTGTTAGTGTTGTGATCTCTTCTGCTCTCCTTGCTGGTGAGGTCTGGGACGTTTGAGTTTTTATGTGCGGTGGAATCCGTACGTAGCCGTCAGTCAAGGCTACGGTGGCTCGGTATATACTGACAGGGAAAGAGTCACAGAGTCTAGCGGGTGAATGGCAGAAGTAGATCCCAAGCTGAACAGAGCCAAAGTCCCCGGTGCTGTTCCAGGACGTCCCTTGGCTCTGAGTGCAGAGGTGACATCCACTCAGCTGGCCTGCTGTGTTCAGGTGGTTAGCTCATTGAGGCCCACCCACTGATAGGATTTAAAATGTGGGGTCTGAAACCCACATGAATGGGACACGGACTGTTTGGAATATGGCGGTTAGTTTCTTAACCCGGAGAGGAATCCTTACCATTACTAGTGAGAACAGGAAGGTTGGGTAGGTTTATCCCAAGCAGTGGACGGCTTACCTCCAAACAGGGCACCGTGATTTACAGGAAGTTCACCTGTTCATGGCCAGCCCACAGCTGCTGTTTCTGACTATTAAAAAACGGAACAGAACTACCTGACGACTTTGTGCTCCAGCCCAGGTAAGCTCCTCCCCAGCCCTAAGGGTGAACCTTGATTAGTCTGCACCAGACCCACGCGATAAATCTACTCCTTCTGCGAGGAATTCAGAAGTGGGTTTGCGAGGCAGTTCTGCCAAGTGGGGGAAAGTTTTCTTGTTTTTAAAAACAGCAGCCTCCCTTCTGGCTCTGGGACACTGTGAAGATGTGACGCTGGAGGCTGCGGCAGCCCTCCTGCGTCCCTGAGGCTTGCTTCAAAGCAAGAACCTAAAATCTGACGTGGCAGAGGGGAAACCAAGGACATAGTCTGCGACCATGAACTGCTCAAATCCCAGTCCTGAAGCCCCCTACCTTCAGACCGTTTCTTTTGATGCAGAGACACATAGTTTTACATTTTACTAAGTTTCTGACTGCAAGAAGCATTTTACAAGCAAAGGCATGTTGGTTTCAGTAAAACACAGAATGTGAGATTAAAAAGAAAAAAATCTCCTTGCTGTTTCCTCCAGTTTAAGTTTGGTGTTCCCAACCATCCTAAATTATCTGAGCAACATGTCCCAAATCTTTTTTGTTTAATTATAACTCTCTGAAAGAACGGGTCAAGGCAAATTAAAGGAGGGGCGCCTGGGTGGCTCAGTCGGTTAAGCGTCTGACTTCGGCTCAGGTCATGATCTCACGGTTCAAGAGTTCGACCCCCACATCGGGCTCTGTGCTGACAGCTCGGAGCCTGGAGCTGCTTCGGATTCTGTATCTCCGTCTCTCTCTCTCTCTCTACCCCTCTCCTGTGTGTGCTCTCTCTCTTTCTCTCAAAAATAAATAAACATTTTTTTAAATTAAAAAAAAAAACAGGCTATTGAGGCCTGACTGACATACAAAAAGCTACACATGCCTACTGTCTCAGCATGATGAGTCTGAGCACATTGCACGTACTGTCTCTTCTCACATCTGGCCTCTTATGATCACCCCCCCCCCCCGACTCTTTTGCAACCAACGAAACCAAAGTGCAAAAAGGTGAAAGGAATCAGTAAGTGGGAGCACTGTGATCTGACCTCAGACAGTCCGGCCTCAAAGCCTGTGATCCTAACCGCTGTGCTGGGTTTCCCGGAAGAACATCTACGACAGTAGAACACATTTTGCTTTACTTGGTGGCTTCATCCAACTAGAAAGTCCAGCATAAAAACACAGAGGGGTTTCTTCCCCGCCCTGGGATTTCTCAGGACCATGAAAGAGTGCCACAAATCCTATTCCACAGAAACCTGGGATCATGGCACATAGCTTTTTTTTTTTTAATGTTTATTCATTTTTGAGAGAGACAGAGGATGAGCAGGGGAGGAGCAGAGAGAGAGGGAGACGCAGAATCCGAAGCAGGCTCCAGGCTCCGAGCTGTCAGCACAGAGCCCGACGCGGGACTCGAACCCGCGAGCCGCGAGATCATGACCTGAGCCGAAGTCGGATGCCCAATGGACTGAGCCCCCCAGATGCCCCCCATCATGGCACACAGCTTTAACTTTCTGCAGGAGGAGAAATGTCACAAAGTGTACCCTACTGGGGCACCTGGGTGGCTCAGTCGGTTGATCGTCCAACTTCAGCTCAGGTGGTGATCTCCCGGTTTGTGAGTTCAAACCCTGCACCGGGTTTGCTGCTGTCAGCACAGAGCCCGCTTCAGGTCCTCTGTCCCCCTCTCTGTCTGCCCCTCCCCTGCGCAGGCTCTCTCTCTCAAAAATAAAACGTTAAGAAATAAAGCGTACCCTATTTATGGAGAAGAGGCGACCTTGGCATTGCAGTGGGTTTTTTCCTGTTTGCCAGCAGCACGCATCTCACTTGTGTGCTCTGAAGACCTGTTGCCTCTTGTAAAATTATTGCTTAATGGGTTCTTAAAAACTAAGCATATGTGAAGAACACGTAATAAATACCCTGTTGACCTCTCCTGCTCTTTCCAGGACACGTCTCTCCCTTCCCAGAAATCCTGCCCTCTCACAACTGTTGGCCCGCCTTTGCTTATCCTGTTTGTTCCCTTTGCCTTGAAATTTCCTTTGCCTCAACCTCTCCTCTGCTGAGCAAATTCCAACTCCTATGTCAATACCTCCTCCGCAACGTCTCACCCGAGAAGCTGCCACAGTCGCGAGCCCTTTCCTCGGTGTTCTGTCACTGGCTGGGTCAGCATGTGCTCTGCACCCGGACAGGCTTGGGGTCAAGTCCCAGCCCTGGCGATTCTAGCTGAGT
The DNA here is from genome assembly GCA_028646485.1 of Cryptoprocta ferox. NCBI lineage: Eukaryota > Metazoa > Chordata > Mammalia > Carnivora > Eupleridae > Cryptoprocta > Cryptoprocta ferox. Next base: position 52,363,991 of record CM053565.1, on the reverse strand, counting down.
AACCCTGGGCAAACGACCTCCTCCTCTGTCTCAGCCTCTTTTCTTTTCTTTTTATTACTTTTTTTCATTTTTATTTGAGAGAGAGAGAGAGAGAGAGAAACAGAGTGCGAGCAGGGGAGGGGCAGAGAGAGAGAGAGGGCGACACAGAATGTGAAGCAGGTTCCAGGCTCTGAGCTGTCAGCCCAGAGCTTGACGCGGGGCTCGAACTCACCGACCACGAGATCATGACCTGAGCCGAAGTCGGACGCTTAACCGACTGAGCCCCCCAGATGCCTCTCAGCCTCTTTTCTTATCTGGACTTTTAGAACAGTGCATGCAAAGCACTTCTACAGGCCTGGCACGAGGGAGCACTTAATGAACAGAACGCTTGCGGCCCCTAGGTGGCTCAGTCGGTTAAGCGTCCAACTCTTGACGGGTCATTAGATCGAGCCCCGCATCGGGCTCTGTAGTGATGGCGTGGAGGCTGCTTGGGATTCTCTCTTCCTCTCTCCCTGCCCCTCCCCCACTTGCTCTCTATCTCTCTCTCCAAATGAATAAAAATAAACTTTAAAAAAAAAAAGAACTCTTGGGGCGCCTGGGTGGCTCAGTCGGTTAAGCGTCCGACTTCAGCTCAGGTCATGATCTCATGGTTCCTGGGTTCGAGCCCCGCGTCGGGCTCTGTGCTGACAGCTCAGAGCCTGGAACCTGCTTCGGATTCTGTGTCTCCATGTCTCTCTGCCCCTCCCCTGCTCACGCAGTCTCTCTCTGTTTTTCAAAAGTAAATAAAAAACATTAAAAAAAAAAAAAAAGAACTCTTGTTACCACTAGCCTGTGAGCAAGACAAGAATCAGGTCTTCATTTGTTTTTTCAACTCTTTCAGTCATCTTTATTGAGGTATAATTTACAGACAATAAAACGCATCCATTGAAAATGTACGATTCAATAGTCCAGTAAGCGATACGCCCATAAAACCACAACCCCAGTCACGATTTCGAACACTGTCCTCACCCTGAAGGGCGTGCTCTTTCACAGTCTCCCAATCCAGCCCTGACCCCAGGCAGCGCTGACCTGCTTTCTGTCGCTGCAGACTAGTTCTGCCCGTTCTAGAATCTCCTATAAATGGGTTCATACAGGAGGGTGTTCTTTTGTGTCTGGCTCCTCTCAGTGCCCCGTGTCGTGGCCCCCATCATGGTTTGTCTCCTTTTTATTGCTGGCTAGTAACCCGTCATGTGGACACTCAGCCCCTTGTTTACCATTCACCTGTCGACGGATATCTGGGTTGCTTCCACCTTGGAGCGATTATGAATAACACCGCGGTGAACATCTCGGTAGAAGCCTGTGTGCGGACCTGTGTTTTCATTCCTCTCGGATAACTTGCTAAGAAACAGCCAAACAGGTTTCCCAGCAACATGTCCCAGGGTCACAGCCGCTCCGCATCTTCCCCAGCGCCTGTTCTGATCCGTCTTCTTACGCATTCTGGTGAGTGTGTACTAGTATCTCAATGGGGTTTTAATTTGCATTTTTAATTTGCATTTAATTTCCTCGATGACTCACACCATTGTGTATCTTTTTTTTAATGTGTTCATTGGCCATGTGTATAGTTTCTTGTGAAGTGTCTATTAAAACCCTCCCCCTTTTTCATCGGGCTGTCTTCTTATTGACTTGTAAAACTTCTTTATATATTCTGGATACAGGTCCTTTCTCAGATTTTTGCTTGGCAAACAGTGTCCTGCCAAGAATTTTGATCAGGTCCCAATGTATCCGTTTTTCTCTTACGGTTAGTGCTTTCTGTATTCTCTCAAAAGGACTTTTCTTTCTCCGTCGGATCACCTTTGCCGTGTCTGTTTGGGGACCCTATTGATCTGCGTGCACCTCCGTGGGGACACCACGCTGTCTTGCGCTCTGATCTTGTCTCCTCACCTGAACAAGACCGCTGCGGTCCGCTCGTGCAGTCAGGGAACTGTCTGAGGCAGATGCTGAGACAGTCCTGGGGTCACCAGCCTGTGCGTTGCCTGCTGTCAAGAGTCTGTTTCTTCTACTTGGACCAATTTCCTGATTGTCTGTGGCAGGAAGTCTTACTTCATTTCTGCATCTACGGTGCCTGGCACACAGGCGCCCCATAGATGTTTGCCGAGCGGGCGAGTCATTGCCAGCGTCTCCAAACCTAGCCCGTTATAGCCGCTTTTGATTGGGGGAGCCCCGAGGGCCCCCAGAGGTCAAGTGGTCCGTCCCCTTCATTTGAGCAGATGGTTCTTCTTCTGAGGGTAGTCACCAGTCCTTGACACCCTCAGCACCAGCCCCCTTGGGTTCAACACATGCCTGGTAAATGGGGAGACGGGTCTGGAGAAGGAAAGGTCATGTGACCAGGCAGTGGCTGAGCGGGCACAGCGGGGCTTCCTCGGCCAGGCTCTTTCTGTTGTCCTCACTGGCCGGTCGGGCACTGTCCCCTTCATGGCTTGGCTGACTCCCAGTACCTACCACAGGGTGCGTGTCTTGCAGACTCCCAGTACGTGCTTGTTAGATAAACGGCCAAGGGATAAATGAAATAATTTCTTTTCATGCATCGTTCAACTGGTTTCTGCATATGGCACTAACCTGCGTGCATGCGCGCGCCCAGACACACGCCTGGCCGTTCCTGTCCTGGTCCGGAGGTCCTGGTCTGTCAGTGAATCCTGTTTTGTTTTCATTTTCTCAGCCACCCTCTAATCTTAATCCCCACTAGGGGGCATATGCACCGCACAGAGAGGGTCTGCAGTCCTTAGGTACAAGGACTTGTTCCCAGCTTAAGTCAATGGGTCCAACTTGACGCCTCCTCCTTGAAGCCCCCCCCCCCCGCCCCGCACTCTCCCCCTGTAAAAACAAACAGACCTGTCCTTCTCAGTCTCCTCCCTCTCTGGCTGGGCTGAGGCTGCCTTCCTCTCCCACCCCCAGGGGTTGAAGGAAGCAACAGAGCATGAGTGATGACCTCAATGTCTGTCATCCCTCTTAGTGGCTACCGCTTCCTCCCTGCAGGGGGCAGGGGTAACAGATTCCCCAGGATCTAGCCTTTCGGGGCCCATAGCCTGGTCCAGCATCGAATGATGAGTGTGTGCACAGTGGGAGTACCTAGGAATCCCTACCTGGCCCACCTGCGGAGGCGTCCCTGGGGTGGGGCCCCACTACCATTCCTGGTGCCCTGGTAGACAGGTCACACCCAGGATGGCCTCAAACCCAGACTTAAGACTCGAGTCCCCTGCCCTCCAACCCCTTCACAGGCTTTGACATCACAGGCACCCGTCCTGGCTTCACTACTAGCTGTGAGTGACCTTGATTGAGCAAGCTCTGTGAACTTCACTTTCCTTATTGGGTAAATGAGGATAACAGTTCCCGCCTCATCAATGAGACAACGCATATAAATAATGCACCTGGCACAGTGCCTAGCACCTAATAAGTGTTTGAGACACGTTAACATTATTAATATCATTAGGATCATTATTGTATTACCGTAAACCTTGGCTGTTTTCCTTCTTTTGGGGCTCACAAAGAAGGACTGCTTCCCACTGGCTCAAGGTCTCGGGCTTCTTCCTAACAGTGAGGTCCTATAGAGGGTCGCTGGGAACCCCCAGGACCCTGCTCTTGTCTCGGGCCAGGGCCTCTGCTATATGCCCTTGCCCAGGACCACCCTGCCCACATCCACACAACCACACGTTTGGGATGGGCGAGGTACTCCCCATGGTCGCATTGGCGCCCTACGGTGACACAGGACAGCGGTGGCTGCTATGTCTGCTTCCCTTGCTCCCCCTAGCCTGCCCCTGCCACCTCGTTAGCTCCCTGGTCATGTTCCGATCTCCAGGAGAGACTGGCAGCAACCCCGAGTCTCAGCCACACAAGGAGCAGAGAGCAGCACCTCCCTGCTCCCAGCTGCTGCCCTCGGCCACCCTGCAGCTCAGAGCAGCCTTTTCCCTGTCACTCAGGCTCCAACCAGCAGAGAGATTAGCATGTAGACAGAGGACAGAGAAACACCAGGGCAATCACCTCCTGTCTTCTCTGGAGCAGCGATGAATTCGGGAAGTGGAACCAGTTGCAGGGGAAGTGTCCAGGCCAGGAGTCCCACTGGAGGCTGGGACGGGGCTCTGGGCACCCAGAGACGACAGTGATGCTGCCTCATGCAGCCTGACTGGGTGCCGGGTCTTACCAGGTGACCCTGTGCTGCACTCTGACTTTTTCAAAGATATATATATATATTTTTTTTAATGTTTATTTTTGAGAGAGAGCTTGAGCAGAGGAGTGGCAGAGAGAGAGAGGGAGACACGGAATCTGAAGCAGGCTCCAGGCTCTGAGCTGTCGGCACAGAGCCCGATGTGGGGCTCGAACTCACGGACCGTGAGATCATGACCTGAGCCGAAGTCGGACGCTGAACCGTCTGAGCCACTCAGGCGCCCCCGCTCTGACTTTTTCAGAATTGCCCGTCACCCCGCTGTTGTGTGTGCCATGGAGTGAGGAAGGCAGTGAAGGACTAGCGATTCTGAACCTATTGTTGTTGCGAAGTTGGTTGTTCAGTAAGCGACAGGTCACAAAGGCTGTGGCCCTGGCTTAGATATATTGAAGGCTGACTGTGTGTGCTGAGCACTCTCTGCGCGTGATCTAATTTAACCCTTGCAACAATAACTTCACTGTTCCCTTCCTCTTCTGAGAACCCCCAGGCAGGGATGTTCGGGACCCCACCCAAGGCCATGGAGGCGGGAAGCGACAGGGGGGAGCCCAGATTCAAATCTGGCGCTCTGACTCCAGACTCCTCCCTCTTATATCCTGCATTGTTATTTCACGGTGGCCACCCACCGCCCTGGACCAGGGGTGTGCCAGCTCTCGGCCTCAGCTCTGTCTCCCTGGTGGCCCTTAATCCCCTCCTTCCTATTATGGTCAATCTACCAAGCCACCCGCCCCCACCGCCCCGGGGCTTCCCTGCTCCCGTTCCCAAGCAGCAGCTTTTTCCAAGGAAATGGGGTGGGGAGAAGGACTTAGCCTTTTGGGGACGTAGGGCCCACCCCCCCCCCCCCCAGCAACAGGAGGGAGATCGTGGGCTGAGGAAGGAGCGCCTCAGGCCTGGGCAGCCCTCTGTAGGGAGCGCTGGGCAGAGGATGCCCACTTCCTGCAGCCTGAGCTGCAAATGTGCGGTTGTGCAGAGCGCCCAGGGGTGGGAGAGGCCCCGGGAATAAGAGGCGAGCGTGGGCTGGGTGTGCGGGGAAGGTGTAAACACAATCTGCTCCCACCAGAGCCAGCCTGCTCCATACGGGAGAGCCCCCCCCCCAGCCCAGCCCACACAGCTCCCCAGCTGCCAGGCCCCCCACTCCCCCCCCCCCGCCCCAGGCAGCTGCCAAGGCCAGCGAGCCCATCCCCCATGCCCCCCGCACCCCTTCCCCTGGCGTCCCCTGCCTTCTCCTGGGACAGAAGCCCACACCATCTCCTGAGCGGGCTCCTAGAAGAGTGCTGCAAAGGGGTGTCGCTTCGTCGATGTGTGTCTGGGCCTCGAGCCAGCCCCTGTCCAGCCAGGGTGACCTTGGCCTGACAATCCCTCAGACTAGTGGAAGGAGACAGGGCGACTTGGAAATGGCAGGGAGCAGAGGCGAGGCTGCGGTGACAGGAATGCGGCAAACAGAGCCCAGGGTGAGCTCAAAGGTAGGGTCGGGGAGCGCAGGCTGGGTCCCCCCGGGGCACTGCTCCCCATGGCCCGCAGCCCGACAGCCCTGTCACCGGGGAAGGTGAGGCCTCGCAGGAGAAAGACAGGCTGTTGGGCGCGGAGACAGGTGGTCACCACCTCCGGGGCCCGTGTCAGGTGGGCGATGGGGCTCTGTCATGGTTCTAGCACAGAGCTCCTTTCCCTCCTGTGACCCTTCCTCTGACTCCACCCTGCCCTACTTCTAGAGGCTTCCGGGGCACTGCCAGGTTCCCTGCCGTATCCACGGCCGCTCCCCCTGGTTTCAGCCTGGGTCCCCTCTGTCTGCTGCATCTCCCCCTTTCCTTCCCTCAGATGTGGAGTCAGGGCCCCAGAGGGACTGCTGTCTAGAGAATTCCCCAGCTGCCACCTCCTGAAGGCAGGGGCAGGGGCAGGCCAGGCTGAGACGTGAGGGCAGTGGGGGCTGGATGGGAGGGAGGGGTGCACGTGCGGGCAGGGGGGAGGCGGGGCGGTGGCTTTGGAAGATGAATGGCTTCCAGACGGTCGGGAGCAGCTGCGTCTGCAGGGTCTGTGCCTGGATCTCAGGGAGCAGAAGCGGAAATCTGCTTTTCTCTCTGCTCTGGATCGGGGCAGGATTTCGAGAAGGGAAACCGGCAGAGCAGCCGGGGGCAAAGGAGGCTGCCGCTGTGACTGAGCAGTCAGCACACTGACAAAAAAAACAAGTGTCATGCTTTTCCCCTTCCCACACGCCGCTGTCCCTTTGGAACACAGGCACAGAAAAAAAAAAACACGCTCGGGGGACCAGCGGAGGGATGCCTCCTTACAGCTGCAGGCAGACGTGTCACAGATCCAACGGGGCATTTCTGGCCGATCGTTTCAGCAGCAGCAGCTAGCGACAGGATGAGCTCTGGGGACCGGGGAGAAGCAAGTGCTGCAGGGACAGGAGTGTCCCCGCGGCAAACTGATACCACACAGCCTGGGACCAACTTTGGGAGCTGCCCGAGAACCCCTTCTCTCACAGCGCGGCTGCCTGGGCCCTGGTGGGTAAGAGTGTGGGGTGTAGACAGCCTCCATCTGACGCCGGGGAGGGGGGACGGGGGAGGTCCCCCATTAACTAGCTAGACGCTACTGGACAAATTCGTTCACCTGTTTCCTCTTCTCTGAACTGTGGATAATAACATGCCCAGGCTCCTCAGGTCATTGCAAGGATTAGATTTGTGAATGAGAAACCCTTCCATGGTGAACTTGAGCCATCGCGTTGGTTCTGGGGCTCCTTGCTCCCTACCCGCACCTCCCCGGGCCTGGGCTGCTGGGGCCGCCCCAGAGTTGGCCCGGGAGACCCCACCGAGTCCCTCTCCGGTGTGCCTTGAGGATCCTCAGGACCTGGGAGGAAGGAGCCCATCCCAGAGCAATAAACATCTCTGCCCCTCCTGCCCTCCCCAGCCAGGCCTTGCCTCAGGGGCCCCACGACCAGGGGACCAGGGCCCAGGCAAAGAGAGGACAGGCAGGTGCAGGGGCCAAAAGGGAGGGGTCTGAGTTCTCCATTGCTGCTTTTCCCCACCCTCCTTCTCACTGCTGCTGCTGCTTCCTTGTGGGGAAGGGGGCAAACCAGGACTTGAACTGCACAAGAAGACCAGACCAGACGGACACTTCCTTCCACGCCAAGGCAAGGGCTGGTATCGCAGAATGGGTATTCCAGAACACCACCTCTCCCTTAGAAGTCCTCTGGCCTTACCCTCCGATCCCCAGCGTGACCACCACCTCATCCCCAAGCCTAGAAAATGCTGTCAAGATCACACGTCATTCCCTTAAAACTAACCCTTGCCCTGTGACCTGGACCCTAATGGACTCAAGGCAGGAGCTGATGGGAGACCACCCCCCTTATTCTCAACCTCCATCGATGACCACAGAGCTGAAGGTGGCCTGCGCCGCTCCCACAGGGCCAGGTCTTGCAGAATTGTCCTTCCTTGTCCCCAGCCCAGCCTTCTACCCTCCAGAACTCACAGCCCTGCCCTACCTGCCTCTGCCAGTCGATCGGAGTCCCTGGGGCCGAGCTCCGCTTGAAGAGATGAAGCCTCACTTCAGAGGCTCTTTCTTCCTAAACAGAAAAGCGCAGTAGTCAGAAGATTGCAGGGGGTGACCTTCCCGTGTTTCTGGACTTCCTCTTCCTCTCAACCAATGCCTAGCCACTCACCCCACTATCAAGGGGTAGGAGTGGCCGGGAAAGTGGTTGGAATTGGAGAGCAGAAATTTCAGCCCTGCTGCCACCCAGGCCAGCCCTTCAGGGCAGCCACTATAAGCAGGAGGTGTTAGATGTTGGGCCGATTTTTCCAATGAACCAAGTCCTGACGAGTCATTAAGCAACTACTCCCTTTGGGCGAGGCCAGACCAGGCCAGACCAGGCCGGGCCAGATGGTCCAGATTCGGCTCTGTTCTCCTGACAGGGGGTCCAGGCCCATTTCATGCAGAGGAGATGGACTCCCTGAATTCAGGGACCTGTCAATCCCCATCGGCCCCAAATCAGATGGATGACCTTGAGCAAGCAATTTACACGCCACATCCCTCAGTTTTCTCCACATGAACGAGAGATAGAGACACTCATCTTGAGGCGCCTGGGTGGCTCAGTCAATTAAGCATCCCAATTCTTGATTTTGGCTCGTGAGATCATGATCTCACGATTCGTGGTTCAAGCCCTGCTTTGAGCTGAGCTCTGTACTGACAGTGCGGAGCCGGCCTGGAATTCTCTCTCTCTCCCTCTCTCTCTGTCCCTCCCCGGGTTGTGTGTGCTCTCTCTCAAAATAAATAAATCGAAGGAAGGAAGGAAGGAAGGAAGGAAGGAAGGAAGGAAGGAAGGAAGGAAGGAAAGAAAGAAAAGAGAAAGAAAGAAAAAGAAAAAGAAAGAAAGAAAGAAAGAAAAAGAAAGAGAAAGAAGGAAAGAAAGAAAGAAGCAAAGAAACATGTGTCTTGCCAACCCTCTGGGACTGTTGAAATTTCCAAGTGAGTTAATACACGAGAGACTTCTGGGGAAGAAAAAAAAGCACTGATCAAGTGTCAACAACAGGAAAAGAGTCACCATTTACCAAGCAGCTACCTTATGCCAAGTGCTTTACAATTATCTTAATTTCAACCTCACAAACCCCTCACACCATTAATCCCAGTTTATATGTCAATAAAAAGATTACGTAACTTTCCCAGAGCCTCTCAGTCAGCAAGAGTGGAGTTAGAACTTGAACTCTGTGCACCTCCGGACCCAAACTCAACAGGGAGGACCAGTCATTTGAGAGCCTCCTCTGTGCGAGGCCTGGGGCTCGCAGCTGTCCGCCCATGTCACCGGTAGGAGGACTTGGGCACTATGGTGACCGTCTCAGCTCGCCTAGATGTCAAGGAAGGGCATCACAGGAATGCCCGCTTCGGGCACAGGCCCGGGGCTTTCCCAGTGGGCCTGCTGACATTCAGGGCCTGGGGGAGTCCCAGCACCAAGGAGGAATTAGGGGTCGCACATGGAGAGAGACTCGTGTTCTCACAGGGCGCTGCAGGCAGGTCCCACACTGGGAAAGAGACACGGGGGCGCGCCCGCAGGCAGGCATGTCGATGGCTCAGCAATCTAAGCCCTGTCGGGAGATGCCTTCCTGCCAAGGGCCCTGGAACCCAAGAGCATCATGCTCTTTGTTTCACTCACGAGGGATGAGAGAAGACTAGTTGACCTTTTGCAGGAAAGAATGTCACTTCCCATAGGACTCCCACACCAGCGGGGGTCCCCAGGCACAAAAGAACATGCAAAACAGTATGTTCTTCATAAAGATCTGTTGGTTTTTTTCAGTGTTTTTTTGATGGGCATAGGAGCCCCTGTCATTAAAGGCCACTGGTCACCCAGGGAAGGAAAAACCCAGAAGTTCCCAAAACTTCACCCCTTGTAAAGGCCACATGGTTTCAGCCTAGGGAAGAGTTAACTTTCCGGCCACTGGAGACGGCATCCTGCCCGCAGGGCCCGCCCAGCCAATGGCACTCGATGCCGATGATGTCATGCTCCTCCGGCGCCTTCTATTGGGGACTGGACGGCGAATCCTGCTAGAGGCTCAGGCAGAGGAGTCGCTGAGGCTGAGCGGGGGCAGCAGGGGAGGGGGAAGGGAAGGCGAGCAAAGCTACGTAGGGCTGCTTCTGCCTCATCCCTCTCTCCAGTCCCCCTGCGCCTTCCGATAGAAGGGACCCTGGGGACCAGCCCGCAACAGGCGGAGCAGCTGTGGCCCAGAGGAGAGGCTGGGGGCTCCCAATGCCAAATAGAGAAAACAGACATTCAGTGTACCCACCAGGCACACACAGGGAACGGGGGGCAAGGGGCCAGCATACAGCACTCGCGCGCGCGCGCGCGCACACACACTGTGGTCCTCCCCAGGTACGGATAGGGGCGAGGAGAGCCGGTAGCTTCCTTAGACGCACCCTCCCTCCTCCACCCCACATTTCTCTGCGGCCTTACCTGCCTGAGGACTGGAGCTCTGCGTCCAAGCTGCTGCCCATAACTGTCCCATCGAGTCCGCTGGGCTCTCTGTGGGTGGGAGAAACAGACAGGAAGAGCTGTGGGCAGTGCCCAGACCCAGACCCCCTCTCCTGAGGGACCCAGCCACGCTGAGCTGTGGGCCTGGTCTCCGATGAGCTGCAAGTTCCCCCAGCTCTGGAGCGGAAGCCTCTCAGGGACTCCTGGCACACCCCTCCCAGCCTCCCTGGAGGTCCAGGCAGCCTCTGCCCACCTTCGGCTTCCCCCTCGTCCCACCCAGTAGGGTCTCCCCCACCACCCGAGCCCATGGCCCAGTCAGCTTCTCACGGTTGAACCCGGTTGGTGAATCGGCGGCGCCAGAGCATGGCCAAAGTGCTGAGCAGGAAGAGGGTGGTGCACATGTCTCAGCTGCCCCATCCCCTCCCAGGCCGGGTCTGCAGAAGAAGGCCAAAATGGCCCTGCCTGCTCTCACAAGCCACTGCTATGTCTGTCCCGAGTCTTCTGCCAGTGATGGATTAGGAGGCTCAAGCTGATTAGTGGAGTCAGCAGACCCGACCTTGTGCAGACCGATTAACCTCGCTGGGCCCAGGCTGTCCCCCACCCCATGGCAGGGTAAATGCACCTGTCTGTTCTGGATGTCGATGGGATGCAGATGTGACGAGGACCCGGGTCTGGCCCTCTAGGGGCTTCTAGTCTGGACACATACACCCGCAAGTTACATAAATGGCCACCCTAGAGTGACTTAGGTGAACCAAGTTATCTGTAGAGCACCGTGGGGGTTGTAAGTGTCAGGAGTGGAGCCAGGGGCACCTGATTTGGCAGGTGCTCAAGGAAGTTTGGGCCCCCAGACGGAAGACTCAGGCAGGGCTGCAGACTTGAAAGCACATGACATGTTCTAACAACTGGAAGTTGAGGGGCAGCAGAACAATGATGTCATGGGGAGGCATCGGGAGGGGAGGAAGGGAGGACAATGTTAGATGACGAAGCCAGGAAGACAAGGGAGTGAAGGGCCGGCTAAGTGGTTCAGTTCTTCCCTCTGGACAATTCTCTCCAAGTGTCACCGACGACACACCTCCTTTCGTAAAAGACCGAAGTTAAGTGTGCACTCATGAAATAGGTATACACAGCCAGTTATAAACTATATACAATAATTCTGTGCAAATACAATCCTGCCCCATAAACACACGTAAAACTTGTAAAGGACGAGACAAAACTAAGCAGAAAAAAAGATTGCTCCTACTTCCTTTCCACAGCCCAGCGGACACTCTTGGGAAGGGCACTGCAATCGCTTTGGGTGTCTGATCAGAGGGGTTCGGTGAGGTGGCCCAGTGCGGCACCTGGTCTGAACATCCCCCCTCCTTCATCCCTCTCCAAATCCTCCAGAAGAAGGCACTAGATTTTCCCACCCTCAACTGAAAGGGAGGCAGTGTCAAGGGGTCTCCTACCCAAGATTCCAGGGAGGTACCTCAACCCTGAGCTCCAGGGAGGGCTGCATGTGGGCTCTCTACTTCCAAACGTGATTTTTTTTTAATGTGTATTTATTTTTGAGAGAGAGAGACAGACAGACAGACAGACAGTGCACCAGCTGGGGAGGGGCAAAAAGATAGAGGGAGACACAGAATCTGAAGCAGGCTCCAGGCTCTGAGCTGTCAGCACAGAGCCAACAGTGGCTCGAACCTGCGAACCTCAAGACCATGACCTGAGCTGATGTCAGAGTCTCATCAACTGACTGAGCCACCCAGGTGCCCCCAAACATGGTTTGTAAGATACATTACCCAAAGCCTAAGCGGAAAGCCAAGGTCTTCCGATAATTGCAGTGGGACACAAAGTCTTGAGAAGGGCAGGGTCTCCAGGCGTTAGGAGAACTGGACATTGGCACCAGGCTTGGTCTGGGAGTCAGAGGGGGGACCTGGCTGTCCCAGGTCCAACAGTTGCTTGTAGGGTGGAGACCCTTTGGCTATCTGAGGTCCAGCCCCCACCTCTGGTCCAGTGGCGCTCACACCTCTCTGAGCTGGGCCAGCAGCACAAGAATTTGTCTCCTCCACTCCCAGAACCCCCCCCTAATCGGAGCCTTGGTAGCTGAGATGCCCCCAGACGCTTGGGCCTCCCCAAGATTTCCCGACCCCTTCGCCCCAGGACCTCTGCCCCGCCGGCAGGCTGCCTCTCCTATGGACTTCCCTCCACCAAGGCCGGAATGCTGGGCAGCGCCTGTTTTTTGCCTGCCCGTGTCATTAATAAGCCACCCAGGGACTTTTTTCCGACGCCTTGGACGCCTTGTGCACGTACCGAGGGGGAGGGGGTGCTGGCCGGAAGGAACGGGGGCGCAGGCCTCTGGCGCCGAAGTTGGACAGCCGGCCCCCATCCCCGCAGCGGTGGATTCCAATAAGGAACTGGAGCAGGGAGGCGACCCCAGTCCTAAACCCGCCAGAGCCTGGGGGATCCGGAGTTCCGGGGGTGGCGCCGAGCCCCCCGGCGGCTGGCTCGGGGGAGGCCGGGAGTGAGCGTGGGCTCAGCTGGGATCCCGGCGCCGCGAGGGGGGCTGCGTCCGCCCCCTCGTGCCGGCGGGCGGCCACGCCGCAAATGCCTGCGAGTGTTTGACTTTGAGTCAGTTCCCCGCCGCGTGAAGGGTGCACACACGCACACGGCCCGACACCGCCCGCAGCGGGAGCCCGGACACCGCGCCCACCCCGCGCCCACCCCCGCCGACCCGCACCCCGCACCGCGCACCAGCCTGGCGCGCACTCCTGTGCGGCCCGCGCAGCCCGGCGCCGCGTGACCGCCCCCTCCCCCCGGGGCCCCCCAGCGCTCCCACCACACCTACGCCCCAGCCCCGCCCGGCGGTCAAGGTCCGCGGGGGCCTGGCGGGCGCCAGCCGCGTCGCCCCCACCCCGCCCAGCCTTCACCTTGCCGGAATTGGCTCACCGACGCGGGGTTGGGGGGTTTGGAGCGGCTTTATTTTTTTTAACATTTTTTCCAGCAGACCACATCCCCGCCCCCCGCTCGCGGTCCCCCGCCCCCCGCACATATACCCTGCACACACACACACACACACACACACACACACCCGGCGCGCACAGACAGACACGCTCCCTCCCTCCGGCGCGCTCTACCCCTCGCTCGCCAGCCCGCCCGCCGCGCACGCAGCCGGCCCCGGCTCCCCGCGCCCCGCGCCCCCCGCCGCCGCCGAGCGAAGCCGGGCTGGGCTTGGAGCTGCTCATGGAGAAAGTGCCGGGCGAGATGGAGATTGAGCGCAGGGAGCGGAGCGAGGAGCTGTCCGAGGCGGAGAGGAAGGCGGTGCAGGCGACGTGGGCCCGGCTCTATGCCAACTGCGAGGACGTGGGGGTGGCCATCCTGGTGAGGTAGGTGTCACTCCGGCCCGGCCGAGCCCGAGCCCGGGGGAGGGCGGGCGGCAGCGGCTCCCGGCAGGGGCGGGTTCGGCCCGGGTCCGAGCTCCTCCGGCGCCCCCTCTCCAGCTGAAATTGGGGCCGGGCCTGCCCGGGGGCAGGCAGTGCGGGGCTTCTTGGGGGTGGGCGAAGCCCGGGCTGAGCCGGTCCTGGCTCCGGGCATGGGGCTCGGAACTAAGAGGCAGACGCAGAAGAGGGGTCCCCTCTGTCCCCCTCCTCTCCGGGGGCTCAGAACTCCTGGCACGGCCAGCCCCAGCCGTGCCTTCCTCGCCCGCGACCCCAGCCACCCAACCCAGCTGTCACAGGCACACATTTCGCCAACCCTTCAATTGGGGGCTCCCCATTTTAGAGGCAGGAAAACTGAGGCTCAGCCAGGAAGGGGGACAAAGAGGAGCAGACCCCTCTCTCCGGCACCTCCCCTTTCTGTGTTCAAAACCTCTTGGAAGGACAGAGCAAAGGGCCAGAGAATAGAGGTCAGAAGGAGTAGGTCACTGGAGTCCCCTTTTCGCAGCTGGCCACTTCCGGGCCCCCAGGGGGTGGCGGACAGGGAGCTCTCAGGTGAGGCACAGGTGAGCGGAGAAGCAACCAGTCCCCGGGGTAGAATCCCTGCTGAGCACGGTGGAGGGAAAGGAAGAGTCCGGAGTCAGGGCTCCTCCCTGAAGCCAGCACCTGGGGAGGAAAGGCCATGTGTCTTGGGCTCAGAGGTTAACCGGGTACCATGCCCCTGAAGTAACACTTATTTACACATCTACACACACACCCGTGGCCACACACCGTTTCTCTGTAGTTAATGTCCCCAACCCCCACAAGCTAGGAACTGCCTATAGCGACGGAGTGATGCCCTCTCCCCATCCACGCTGGTCCCTGGGACCCCAGACCCGCGCTCACCCTCAACCCTCTGTCCGGCAGCTGGATCTCCAACAGAGTAGGACAGTCTTACTATTTGGAGATAGGGTGAACCCTCGCTTGTGGAAAGGAGCGTTGAAATGCATGCCTGTCTCCCCGTCCTGGCCCGGCTTTGGCTCCCGTGTCTCCCCGCCTCTCTCTCTCCTTTCTGCCTCCCCCAAGCCTGGGACCTGCCCAGCTCCATGTCGATATGCCCTGATTCCAACTTGGAAACAGATTTGGGAGGAAAAAGAGCAAGAAGCACTCTTGAGTGCCCCTTCTTTGCAGGAGGATTCTACAGGAAGGGATATGGGTGTGTGGGCAGCTCCGAGGCCCAGAAACATGGTGGGGAGGGGGGGGAGACCAACAGGGGGTTTCAGATCCTGAAGCCATCAGACATTCTGAGACACCGACCTGCACGTGGAAGCACCCACACAAGCACAGGGTGGGCAGTGGAGTCACAGATGCGCCAGGCTGGATCCCTGGAGAGTGGCCCTTAGCCGTGGATGTCGGCGCACGCCAGCCCACCAGGCCTCAAGACGCACCCGGGTGGGCACGTGGGTCACCCAGAAGAAAGGAGGCGGAGTCCATGGGACCCTGGAAATTTTCTGTCCAGATACCTTGCCCTGCCCTTTGCCAGGGAGGCCATGGAGGGGATGTGTCCACGAACCAGCTCCTGGGGCACTGCCCAACTTCCCCAGGAGTGGGGGGTGCAGGAGAAGGAATTGACCACTAAGGCCAGGGCTGTTTCTGGAGAGGCGGATGTCTTGGCAAGATTTTCTTTCTCTCTGTGCCCCTGTAGTTGCCCGTTCCTGACTCTTAGGGAGGCTGGGTTTGGGCTGGGGGAAGGGGTGTTTACCAAAGTACTCAGGGCTCAGTGAGAGCCCCACAATTAATCTGAGAAGGCGTGAGATAGCCGTTAGGTCTAGCTTGCTGGTCAGCCCAGGCCACACTTCACCTGACCCACCTCTGTGCTGACGGAGCCCAACTCCTCCCTGCCAGACCCAAGCCTCAGCGGCCTTCCCCTCCTGGGTCTCTCCCTGCTCTCTGCCCCATGACCTGCCAATTGGGGGAGGGCTTGGTTAAGGAGGGGTTTAAGGGGTAAGCTTCTCAGGTGTCCCAAAGGCCCCTCCCCAGATCCTGTGCCCCTCAGTTTTGTCACACCCCCATCCCCAACTTCGCACACATCCCCACAGACAGGCCCCAGTGAGAGCCTGAGAAACTGATCTTCTGGCCCATCATGCTCAGGTCCTCCCCCCGCCCTGCACTGGGCTAAGACCAGCCGCACCCCCACACCCTACCCCCCACCCCGGCCTCGGGAGTTAGCAACCACGAAGGTGGTGGCCATGGTGGAGAAGCTGACTTGGAGTCTGAACCAGACCCCACACCTGCACTCCCGACCCACTGACGGACCGATGGACCGACCGACTGATCGACCGCTGAGAGGGAACGCCCAAGCTCTAGAAAGGCTCCCCTCCCGGTTGTAACTCTGCTGCCTTCCCCCTCGCACTCAGACAAGCCTATTTCAGGCTCTGCTAGAAACCCAGATGCCTCTGGGATCTGAGAAACTCCCCAAGGCTGATGGGGAGGGTCGAAAGTGCATGTGGAGGGGCTGGAGAGAGAAGGCAGGATGAACAAGAAGAGCGCGCGCGGCCCCTAGACTCCCCTGGTCCAGCAGAGAGGCTCCCTGGGACCGTCATTTCTTGGGGGCCACAACCTGGCCCTGGGTGTTGAGGCAGGAGACCCATTGGGTTCCGGGCCACCATCTCCCTGGCATAGCAGTCTCTCCGAGGAGGATGGGGAAGCCGTCAAGGCAGGGACTGTCTGGGCTCCTTCCTGGCCCTGCGACCCACTTCGCTGGGCCATCGAGGGCATGGATTCCCAAAACAGAGTGTGGCGACCTCAGGAGCGTATTGCAGGATTCATGAGACCATCTAGGAAGTGCTCAGTGAGTGTTCCCTGTAACTTCCTCATCAGTAAAATGGATTCAATGCCTGCTTGGCTGTGGCAATTAAATGAAATAATAGGTGGAGATGTTTTGCACGTTGTTACGCACCAGGCGAATGGCGATCATTCTTTTTATTGCAACGCGAAACGCCCGAAGTCTAAGATATTCATTTGAGTCCGGATTGGGCTCTTTACATTTGTCCTTCATTACAGGGCTTCTCCAGAAAATTCCAGTGTCTTTTCAGCCTCGTCGCCTCATTTGGCCCCCACCAGAATATCTGTGAAGTATCGAGCCCCAGGAGCTCCTCTCACACTTTTGCAGACAGGAGGCTGTGAAGCCGTTTGCCCAAGGTCACCCTGGGTCTCCACATGGACTGGTCACGGTCACTCCCCCGCCAGCAGGAGCTTTGTCGCCTGGAGGGATGGCCTGGGCCAGATGCACTTTCCGCATCTGTTCTGGGTCTTTGGCCAAAGGGCTGATTTGGCAAATTATCAGCTTTCTCTGATCGCAGGGAGGGGGGGCTACCCCCAGGGGTGTGAAACACCCCGACAAAACAGGCCCCAGACATTGCGTCCCGTCGTGTGAAGTTCTGACTGAGCCTGCGTGCATACCTCCCGCGACAGTCAGCTCTCCAACATCACCCTGCAGACCACAGGGCCCTGCGCAGAGGTGATGGGTCAGAGGGGGTGTGAGAGCCAGGCTCCACCCTTGGGCTGTGGGACCCAATCCAACAGGCAGAAAGGGAAGAAGCAATGAAAGGTGTCAGGGAACCCCTGATGGCCTTGAGGGGAAAGCAGCAGCCCCAGGCCAGCCTGGGCACTCTGGGGAGGCAAGTCTGACCGGAGGAAGAGTGAGGAAGACACTCCACTGTGTGGACAGAGAGGCTAGCATGCTCAAGGAATGTTTTAGCAGCAGTACATGGGCTGGAGGAAGATGGCTGGAGTTGGGACAGTTTGATCCCAAATTCAAGGACTGGGATCCCAGGTTAAAGACTTTGACTCTGTCTGGTAGACAATGGGGAGCCACTGACTGTCTTTGAGCGTGAGAGAGGCCCAATGAAAGCAATGTTTGACCTAATGAAGTGTGTTAGACAATTTCAGATAAACTGGGGAGTGGGGGAGAGAGCTAGAAATACCTGGGGTCTGCCCCCAACACGTGCGCAGGCTTGTTGGAGAGGAAAGATGGACAGTTGTGAGGTAATTACGGAATTGCGAGAGGCAAGGAAGATGAGTCAATAGCTCTAATTACATCAGCCAATCAATATGTTCTGCAGGCTGAGGAGGGAAGCAGGTAGTGAGGAGGGAGCAGGCGGAGCGGGCGGAAGAACTGGGTCTCATTTCTTCCCTCCGTTGACTGGGTGACCTGAGCGAAGTCACCTGGGCTTTACTTTGTTCGCAAAGAAAGCTCTGCCTTTCCTGTGCTGAGGACTCCGCACGCCGTCTCTCCGTGCATCCTCCTAACAAGCTAGGGACGCCGATGCCCATTGCGTGGATGAGGAAGCTGAGACCCAGAAAAGTGAAGTCACTTGCCCCAGGTCACACTGGCCCCAGATCCCGGAACTAGAGCTCTAATTGTGTCTGCTGTGTCTGGCGCAGGGCTTGAAGGGTGTGTAGGATTTAGAAAGGAGACCAGAGCAGGGAAGGCAGAGCCGACAGTCTGTGCAAGTCTGGCAGATGGAAATGGCCAGGACCTGGGTGGGGGGCTGCATGGAAGCCAGCTCGGCCAGACGGAGGGTCTGTGTCTGAGGGACAGCACACGTGGTGGTGAAGAGAATGACTGGTCCCGCCTCCCCCTCCCCGCACCCCCAGGATCCTGGGCACCTCGGGCAGGGGCCGGGGCAGCCCCTCCTTCAGTGCTCCCCCACCTCCTGCCAGGTTCTTTGTGAACTTCCCGTCCGCCAAGCAGTACTTCAGCCAGTTCAAGCACATGACGGAGCCCCTGGAAATGGAGCGGAGCCCCCAGCTGCGGAAACACGCCTGCCGGGTCATGGGGGCCCTCAACACAGTCGTGGAGAACCTGCATGACCCCGAGAAGGTATCGTCTGTGCTCGCCCTTGTGGGCAAAGCGCACGCCCTCAAGCACAAGGTGGAGCCCGTGTACTTCAAGGTACGTGGCTGGGTGGGTGCAGCCGCCCTAACCACCCACGCCGGGAACACGCTGGAAGCGCCCAGCGGGGGCTGGGTCTCGAAGGTGCCGCGTCCCCAAAGCTGCCAGGCTGTCGTGTCGTGAATAGTGCCCTCAGCCAGACGCTGGATGGAAGGGGTGCTGGGGGCCCTGGGAGCTTCGGGGAGCGGGACGGCCAGGCATTGACTTCCCCCTCCTCCCTTTGCCCCCAGATCCTCTCTGGGGTAATTCTGGAAGTGATCGCCGAGGAATTTGCCAATGACTTCCCACCAGAGACGCAGAGAGCCTGGGCCAAGCTGCGTGGCCTCATCTACAGCCACGTGACTGCCGCCTACAAGGAAGTGGGCTGGGTACAGCAGGTCCCCAACGCCACCACGTGAGGAGGGGTGAGGGTGGGCCGGGCAGCCCCCCTGCCGTGTCCTCCCCTGCCCCCTGCCCTCCCACCTCTCCTGGGGCACAGGCGCTGAGTGCCGGGACGGGAACGCTTCCGGGAGGCTGGGTCCGGGGTCCGGGGTCACACTTAAGAACAGGCACAATGGGAAAGGGCCGGCTTGAGCCCAGGGCCCCTGCGCGAGGCTGCCCAGAGCAATGGGCCTCGGACAAATTCTCCTCCAGGAGAGCCATCCCCTTCCCTGGAGCCAGAGAGCACGCAGACAGCCCAGGGCAGAGAGGCTCTGAAAGGTTCCTGGCGGGAAGGCTGGCTCATCGGGCCCAGCGGCAGCTCCTGCCACTTCCTCCCTGGGTACCGACACGTGGGGGATGTTTTTCATCTAAGGCTGACCAGGGCTCCCCCCTGCGTCTGCCTCAACAGGGCTGCAGCCAGGAGAATCACGAGGACGTGTGCGCACGCACACACACCCCAAGCCCACGGGGGGCCCGAGTGGGTGTCACCACCACGCACACCATCAGGGGGTGTTCACTTCTAAGCTGACCCTGGAGGCCGGATTCCCGGTTTCTGGGGATGGGCTCCCGGAGGGTGGCCAGCCCCAGTGACTCCAGCTAAGTCCGAGCACGAGGGGAGGGCTGGGCCCTAGACGTGGTGGCTGGGAACACTCCGGCCTGCCCGGGCCCCCAAGGGGCAAGGCGGCTCTGGGAGCTCAATGGAGGGGCGGAGGCAGAGCTCGAGGAGGAAAGAGGGAGAGGAGCGTAGGCGGGAATGGGAAGCAGGGGTCAGCCAGCAGCTCGGGACACGCGTTGTAGAGAAACATTCCCAGCAGTTTCCCATGGAAAAGGCGCGTCTCCTCTCCGGGCTCCAAGCCGGCCCTCGGGGCCTCCTGGACCTCCTGCTCGCAGGCCTCCGGGCCCAGCTCTGGGGGAGGTCCCTGGAGGGCAACCTTGGGAGGCCAGGCCTCCCGACCTTCCTGCCGCTGACCACACTGGCCCCAGCTTGCTCCTCCTCCCTTCCCCCCACATCGGCACCACCCCGGGAAGGTTGGGGAGGGGCGGGGGGGGGCCCGGGAACTTCTGGCTACAGCCAGGGAGCGACTCCAGATGTGCGCAGCTGGGCCCTGGGCGGCCCCAGATCCCTGGGGTGGATGGGAGGCAGGCAGGAGATCTTTACCTGCCAGAGGAGATGGCGGCAGAGCCCAGAGAGCTGCCGGAAGCAGGCAGAGGGGCCAGGGAGGGTCAGTGGGGGGGAAGGGGCTCGCCCTCCCACGCCTCTCCCCAGGCTGGCTTCTTCGGCTTGCCGGAGATGAGTTTGTTTACAGCCAGGAGACAAGACTTCCTGCTTCTAGAGAAAAGGGCTTTTTTACAGGGGCCTAGAGGGACCGCAGAGGGAGAAGGAGAGAGGGCTGGCCAGTGCACGTCCCAGTGAATCAGAAACACATGGACAGCATTTCCCGACACGAAGCCCTGTCCCTTCCCCCTCTCTTGCCCCAGCTGGACCCCTGGGACTTCCATCTCGCCAAACCCCAAACATTAAGAAACCACCAGTCTGCCCATTTCTGCTCCTCGTGCAGGGAACGGGGATGGGCTACAGGGATGGGCTGGTTAGAGCCCCACACCCATCTAGGCTTGGGCATTTCGAATTTACGTCACTCCCCACCCGCCTGCACCCCTGCCAGACATGAAGGGGATTGTCCCCTCATCCCTTTGCACACTCTCCCCCTACCCAGCTCTCCTCAGGGCACAGGGCTGGGCACCAAGAAGGCATGTCGCCCTGGGCCCCCGGCCTACAGACCCCACCTACTGCCAAGGTTCAGATGGGTTGAGACGGTGGGAGGGAGTTGCGCAGCAGTCCTAGCAGGTCTCCATCCGGTTTCTCTTATCAGGGCAGCAGCGGTGGGCCAGATGCCACTGTTTATCGAACTGTCTCTGCTCAAGGGGGTGTGTGCCTTTTCTCATGGTGGGGGGTCGGGAGGCTTCATGGGCAGAGAATGCCTATGTGTGGCAAGAAGGGTACCCAGCCAGGCCCCCAAAGAGAGGACACGGGTCTCAGAATTCATAGAAAAAGAGCTGATGTTGGAAAGGTTCTTTGCAGCGTGTGAAACCCGTTCGTACGGTTGATGTTACTCCAGATGTTACTCACCTGGTGGAGAGAAATGCTGCGGTTCAGGGGGGGCCGCCTGACTTGTCTGAGGCCGCGTAGCAGGTTCCTAGCAGAACTGAGGTCTAGCGGGCTGCCTCCAGGCTGCGGTGCGCTGGGTCTCTTGGCAGATTCCATCCTGTCTTGCCGTCCCCTGATCCCTCCCCCTGCCCCCCCCCACGTCCCCTGGTCCCACTCCATGCCCCCCGCCCCCCGTAACCTCTCACCTCCATCTCCTGTCTCATCCACAGCCCACCCTCTTCGGGGCCGTAGGACCCCCCCTCTCTACTCCCCCCTCCCAGGCAGCACCCTGAGCAGAAGGCCGAGTTCTGAAGACCCTCCCTGGGTGCCCAGGAAGCTGGAGGAATCCCTGAGTCGTCTTCCCAGAAAGAGGCAGCCTCTGCTGTGGCCACGGTCCCCACCGGAGCCGCCGGGAGGGGGCGCTGGCTGCCTGGATGCTGACCCCAGCTCAGTGGCCTGTGGGGATGGGGGACCCTTCCTCCTTGAAGAGCCGGGCCCACCCTTTCGTAGCTTTTCTACTCTCTGTCAGGGACCCGGCTGAGAAGCTGGCAGGAGCCGGGGCAGGTCTGAGTCCCTCCGGGAATAAGCCAGTCCCGGTTCTGTCTGCACGAGCAGCATGCAGGTCCCATGTCACCTACCTAGAGCATCACGCACACACATCTACCATATATGCAGATATATTCTATATACAATCTATATATAAAATATATATATATATATATATACACATACATATCTATACTGTGTATCTGCGGGGCCCAGGGACCCAGAGGCACATGGGAAGCCCGGGTTCTGCCCATCTGCGTGTGGGGCAGGGAGGGGTCCTGGTCATGCTTCTGGGCAGAGGACAGCATGTTCTTGAAGAGATGGGGTCCCACGTCAGAGAGAATCTAGGCCTGTGGGCACGGTTGGGGTGACCCAAAGGCCTGGGTGGGCAGGGCTGGGGTGACCCAGCTTTGCCAGCAAAGTCCAGCCCGTTGTCTGACCAGCCTCCCCACATTCCTGCTTTCCACTTCCAGGTTAAAAGGATTTGGCTTTTCCCACTCCCCTCCCCCGCCCCAAAACGATGTGGCTCCCTGACTTGCTTGCTGCAGCCCATAGGGCAAGGGCGAGCAGAGGGGCCAGCCCTGTGCGGGACAGGATGCCTGCCCTGGGGGAGGGGTCTGGGTAAAGGGGCCTCCAATGCCAGCCCCATCTGCCTTTGCTGCTTCGGAGCCCAACAGAAGCAGGGCTCCACGCTGCTGTCAGAGATGACAGGCCGGATGCCACCATCTCGTCATGGAGCTCTGTGGGCTCGGGGGCCGAGGGCCTTCCCGCCCCACGCCCCTCCCCCACCCCGGCTGCTGGCTGAGAGCTGGTCCTGTCCACCCATCTGGGTCAGAGATGCTGGGGACCCCCCCCCCGTGTCTGTCCCTTGGTCACGTGTACCGTCCTCAAGGGTGTCTGGCTGCTGTGGCTGTGTGCCTGTGTCCCCTCCCGTCCCTCCTCCCGCAGCCGTGCGTTAACTGCCTGCCCTTTTGTAGTCTCTGATGTTTGTAACCAGTCCCAGCCGTGTCATTAAACAGACTCGCTCTTCCTGCGTCTCTGCCGCTCATTCTGTCTTTTCCTGCCAGCTGCCCCTCGCCTCGGCCTCCCCTCCTCCGTTCAGGGCTCAGGCCTTTTTTGGGAGCCACCCAAGGGCCCTCTGTCCTGTACCTCAGCCTTGGCTGGCCGGGGCCTCACTGAGTTGGGGCTCACCCCCAGAGTGGACGCCCAGACCTGTACCATCAGGAGCCCGGGGCTGGAGACTGGAAGCTGGGCTTTGGGGCAGAGGGGAGGGAGGTTGGGTGGGGAGAGCCAGCAAGGGTGTTTGTGCCTGTTTTAATTTTTTTTAATGTTTATTAATTTTTGAGAGACACAGTATGAGCGGGGGAGGGGCAGGGAGAGAGAGGGAGACACAGAATCCGAAGCAGGCTCCAGGCTCCGAGCTGTCAGCACAGAGCCCCACGCGGGGCTCGAACCCACGAACCACGAGATCATGACCTGAGCCGAAGTCAGATGCTCAACAGACTGAGCCACCCAGGCGCCCCTGTGCTTGCTTTAAAAAGTCAAGGGGCTTTTAATCTTTGGTTCTGGAAATCTCCTCCCTGAGGAAGATAGGGTAAGTGAGGGAGAAATCAGGGAGAGACTTTCAGAAAGAAGGCCCCCCTGGTCTGATGGGCCAGTGAGAGAGCCGAGGACTGGGCTCCCACTTGCCAGACCCGAGCATCCCACACGGGGAGAGCGAGTGCCCCACCTGCTGCTCCAGTTCCTTGCGGAGAAAGGAAGTCTGCTGGTACCAGCCTGACACCGCTAGTCCCTTCCCTGCGCTCTCCACTCCCACCCCTTCCCAAGCCCTGGATCCCGCACCCCACAGCCTCAGGCTGGCCTGCCCAGCCCCCATACACAATGGAAGCAACAGTCAGAGCATCAGCTCCCCAAGGAGGGGCCGGGAGGTCACCACCCCTGGGTGGGCTGCAGGAGAAGCAGGAAGCAGCCTCCGCCCCTTGGGAGGACTCCTGGCTGCCTGGGAAGATTCAGCTGACAGACAGGAAAGTCTTATCTCCCAGACCTCGAGCTAACTCCTCGAACTCGGGCTACGCCTTCACTCTCCTGGGCCTGGCCCGGCAGACGTGCTGGGTAGAAATCCAAAGACTAAATGAACACCACTCATCGAAAGCAAGACCGGGACCCGGGGCCAAGAGCGAGCTGTGTGAACGAGCCTTAAGTGCTGGGTGGAGATGAAGGCAACGGGGCAAGGCCTTTCCAGGGAGGCTGGGCCGCGGGATAGAGCGCTGGATTCTGGAGCCAGCCTGTCTCCTAACGCTGTGTGACTTTGGGCAAGCTGTTTTGCCTCTCTGGGCTGCGTGGTCACCTTTAATTTAAGATAGGAGTGAGGGGCTCCTGGGTGGCTCCGTTGGTTGAGCGTCTGGCTCAGGTCGTGATCTCAGTGTCCATGAGTTTGAGCCCTGTGTCGGGCTCTGCGCTGACAGTGCGGAGCCTGCTTGGGATCCTCTCTTTCTCTGCCCTTCCCCTGCTCATGTTCTCTCTCTCTCTCTCTCTCTCTCTCTCTCTCTCAAAAATGAATAAATAAAAAATAAAATAAAATAAGTGAACAAGGCAGGTACCAGGAGGAAAGGACATAAGCCAGCCATGGTGCTGGGGGTGTGGGAGTTGCTGAGGCAGAGTGACTTGACTGGTCAGGCCATTGGAAGCACCAAATGGAAGGAGGAAGAGGGGGGATTGGCCAAGATGAGTCTGGAGAGAGGAGGGGCAGGGATGGGAAGAGGAAGGCAGTGCATGAAGGAGGGAACTCTCAGGAAGCAGGGCAAAGGACAGGAGGCGGAGCGGCCCAGGAGGCCGGCCATGTCCTGGGCCTCGTGGTCCCTGATGGCCGCAGGCTGAGCCCAAGCCAGGGTTGGAGGCTGCAGGGCTGAGAGGACAGGGGGCATCTGTGGGCAGGGAGAGCCTGCTTAAGTGGTGAAGGGGCCTCGGAACCCCTGCAAAACTGGAATCGTTCTGGAATGTGGCCCTTGAGAAAGTTTATCTCCACTCCCCACCACCTAGGGAGGGGGCGCTGGCAATTAGCGGCTCCTCCCAGACCTGGGCTAGACAGGGGTGGGTGGTGGGGAGTGAGTGGGGGAGGGACAAGTCCAACCTCTGCCAGTTGGGCAGGGCCCAGGTGTCCCTGGTGGGCTGTCCCCAGTGTAGGGGAGCGATGTCTGGGCTTTTGTGCTCTACGCTCAGGGATAGCCTTGTCGCTGAAGAGCTAAGCAACTGGGCCAGCTCCCCCTGGCGCCCTCGGGCTGTGAGTGATGGGGTGTCAGGAACGGGGGTGCCCAGGCCCGGTTCCTTCCCCGCCCAGCGGTCCTGGCCACGCGGCCCCACAGCGCCCCCTGCTGGCCGATGGGCGAGGCCCTCACCGGGAGGCCGCGCACTGTGCTGCCAGCGACCTTCCCTTTCCTACTTCCCCTTCTCGGTGGGCCCGTCTTCCTCCCTCGCTTTAAAGGACGTAGCCCGAGGCAAAAAGGAAAAATGTGAGCCTTCCTATTTATGAAAATATCCTCCCATATTTTGAACCAGGCGGTAAAAGTTAAATAAATACTCTATTTAAAAAAGCAGACTATATATAAAGCTTCATGGTGCCCAGGTTGTTGGCTCGACTGTGTCCACTTTATAAAGTGACTCACCTCTGGTGGCTCCAGGTGTCCCTCAGCTGGAGGCTGCATTATTCCAGCCTCTGCCTCATGGCCACACAGCCTTCTCTGTGTCGGCCTCAAACGTCCCGGGGCGCCTGGGGGCTCAGTCGGTTGCACGTCCAACTTCAGCTCAGGTCATGATCTCATAGTCCGTGAGTTCCAGCCCCCGCCCTCCCCAGGCTCTGTGCTGACAGTTCCGAGCCTGGAGCCTGCTTGGGATTCTGTCTCCTCTCTCTGCCCCTCCCCCGCTCAAGCTCTGTTTCTCTCTCTCTCTCTCAAAAATAAATAAACTTAAAAAAAAAAAAAGTCTCTCTGCGCTCCTCTTTCAAGGACATGTCATTGGATTTGGGGCCCAGCCTAAATCTAAGATGATGTCATCTGGAGATCTTTAACTTGATTACATCTGCAAACTCCCTTTCTCAAATAAGGCCACATTCACAGCTTCCTGGTGAATGGGAACTTGGGTGGGCCTCCATTTAGCCCACTACACCCACCTGTAGGGGGACGAACAATCAGGGAACCGCTGACCCTGACTGTGTGCCTGGACCCTCTTCATCCTGTAAGCTGGACACTTGCTGGGTCGTGCTGGTCTGACCTGGCCTTGCCCCAGGAATCATCCATCCCCGGGGAGGAGGACGTCTGTAATGAATGTGTGAACAGCGAGGTAATTTCAGACCAGTGGGGGTGGGAGGGAGCTCTTATAGATGGGCCTCATCTGTTCTCCTCCAGCGGCCTCAGAGATGCTCCTCATGGCCCCATTTTATGGCCCAAGAACTGGATTCACTTAACAACTTGCCCAGGGTCACAGGGCAGAGCAGGAACTCCAGACTGATCCTGAATTCCAAGCCCCTCAACAACTCGGCAGAGAGAAGCAGAGAGAAGCCATTGCCCCTCCCCTGGACTGCTGGCCTGAACCCACGGCCTGGCCTGCTAACCCTGCTGCTTCCATAGTCTGTCTCCACCCGGCAGCTGGGCAATGCTTTCTCTAATCGTGTTGGCCCCAGGTCAGACCTTCCAAAGGCCTCCAGGTCCTAGACAGCCTTCTGGGGTCCAGAAGGCCCTATATAAGGAACAGCCAATAGTGGGGGAGGTTAAGGAAGTCGATAAAGGATCTGGGGTCTGAGACTGTGGGGAGAGGTGAAAAGGCCCCACTGAGCTTCAGGGAGAGAGTGAGGGTGAGTGTTCACAGACCTGATGTTCTCAGTTTCTTATTCCCCGACTGAGGTCTGGGCAGGTGGTGGGAGACCACATGTTCCCGGCTTGGGAAGAGGGGTGAGACCCAGCCTCTGGAAAAGACTTTGGGAGCCTGAGGGACCAAATCTCCTCAGAACAGCTTTTGCATTTCTCAGGACAGAGTGTGGGCAGCAGCATTTCAGACGGGCGCCAGGAAACACGCACTGGTCCCGATTTGCCCTGCCTTAATGCACAACCGTGGGCCAGCCCCTCTGGTGCCGAGCCCCACTTAGGGCCCCCCAAGATGAAGGGCCAGGTGACCGCTGGAGTCCACAGGCTCTTGAACTCTTCCTTGTTCTGCTGCGCCCAGAGTCTCTCCTGAGAGTTACTTCGAGGGGCCCCAGGGAACTGAAAGCCCTAGAGGTGACCAGCAGCCCCCAGGAGAGCAGAGAGGGTCAGGGCCCCAGGCCACAGTGAGGGTTCCGGGAAGGCAAGGACCAGGCCCCAGGAGGAAGAAGAAAGCAGAACAGGATTTCTTTTCTTTTTTTTCTTCCTCCTTCTTCAATTATTTTTCATTTTCATAAGTATGCATTTATATATTCTCATCGTAGAAGATTCTAGAAATACCTTTTAAATTTTATTTAAAAATTGTTTTAATGTTTTTATTTATTTTTGAGAAAGACAGAGTGTGAGCGAGGAGGGGCAGAGAGAGAGGGAGACACAGAATCCGAAGCAGGCTCCAGGCTCTGAGCTGTCAGTACAGAGCCGCACGCGGGGCTCAGACTCGCGAACTGTGAGATCATGACTTGAGCAGAAGTCAGAAGCTCATTGGACTGAGCCACCCAGGCGCCCCTAAATTTTATTTTAGAGAGAGAGCATGCTCTTGTGTGTA
>CM053565.1:52304750-52336576 GCA_028646485.1 Cryptoprocta ferox | reverse complement strand
GGATCTTGAATAATTTATGCAAAAGACCACAAGGAACGATGGGGGACACATATATGGTATGTTTTCTCTCACATACACACAACATCGTCCCACTGGTTCTCTTACAAAACCCAAGTTCAAAGATAAAAGTATCGACAAACAGACTGCAGAGCATTAAATCTAGCACAGAGCCCTTCTGAGCACAGGGCGCTGTGCTGCTGTCCAGGTCACATGCCCATGAAGCTGGCCCTGCCTCTGGACAACAGCCACTGCCGATGAACTTAGAAGTGGATCCTCCCCTAGCCAGGCCTTGGGATGCCCACAGGCCGAGCTAACACTTCAATTATAGCCTCTCAAGATACCCTGAGCCAAAACACCCAGCTAAGCCACACCTGGATTCCCGGGCCACAGAAACCGTGAGACAATAGCGTGTGTTGCTTAAAGCAGATAATTCGCTAGTGTAGCCGTAACTAAGGAATACAGGGGCATTCTGTAAAGTGGATCTTTCCTTCCTCCAAAGTAGGGCTGTTGGGTTACTTTAAAACACAGTTGCCGGGGCGCCTGGGTGACTCAGTCGATGGAGCGTCCGACTTTGGCTCAAGTCATGATCTCACAGGCCGTGGGTTCGAGCCCCGCGTCGGGCTCTGTGCTGACAGCTCGGAGCCTGGAGCCTGCTTCTGATTCTGTGTCTCCCTCTCTCTCCGCCCCTCCCCTGCTTGTGCTCTGTCTCTCTCTGCCTCTCAAAAATAAATAAACATTTAAAAAATAATAATAAAATAAAACACCGTTCCTGCTGAAAAGGCAGGAGAGATGCTTGAGATTTTCCCTTAATTCACTTTTTTTTTTTTTTTAAAGTAAGCTCTACGTCCAACATGGGGCTGGAACTCACAACCCTGAGGTAAAGAGTCACATGCTCTTCCTACTGAGCCAGCCAGGCACCCCACCACCAGCTTTCAAAGTAAGGTGTTGGCTTAATAAATGCCTCTCTGGGGGTCCCAAGAGCTTCTCTGGATTTCTCCTGTTTACATTTCTCAGGAATATACGACTTTTCACGATTCTGGTGTATTTCCATCACCTGTACTCATGTTTCTTTTTGATGCTCAGATTGTTTCAGTTTGGCCAGTGGGAGTCCCTTCCAGCCGGTTAGTGTGTCCTTTTGACACGATGCCATTAATCTCTGAAATCTTCCTTGCTTTCTGCCACAAACGAGATGTATCAAGGTCCCCATGCACTTTCCCTGCCCCAGACCCGGAGCCAGCCGTTTTTCCAGGGAGACCTGGTCCCTTGACTGGTGCCTTGTGTTTAGACACTGAGATCAGGAAGCTAAGGGTCTTTGTGGTTTTAATCAACATCCTCCCCCCCCGGCCAGAATCGAGTATATTCACTGACTGTTTTCACATATTCTTCTTTGAATTATCTCTTATCTTGTATCCAATTTTCCTCTCATATTTATTATTATTATTATTATTATTATTTTAAGATTTTCTTTTTAACAGGCACCTGGGTAGCTCAGTTGGTTGAGTGTCCGACTCTTGATTTTGGCTGAGGTCATGATCCCAAGGGTCATGGTTGATTAAGCCCTGCCTCGGTCTCCCCAAGTGGGAGCCTGCTTGGGATTCTCTCTCTCCCTCTGCCTCTTCCCCTCCCCCTTCCTGCTTGCGCACATGCTTGCTCTCTCTCTCTCTCTCTCATTCTCTCTAAAAACAAAAAAAGAAAAAGAAAAATTATTTTTTAAGTAATCTCTATACCTAATGTGGGGCTCGAACTCACAACCCCAAGATCAAGAGTCACATGCTCCTCAGACAGACAGCCAGGCTGGCCAGGTGGCTCTCTTATCTTGTAGTTTTAAAATTGATATGTAAGACCTCTTTTTTCATTTCTAAATATTGATCCTTTATCAGTTACATTCATCGGAAGCACTTTCTTCCATTCGCTCGGCTTTTAACTTTGTGGAAGGACAGAAGTCTACAGCTTTCATGTCATCAAATCCGTCAGTCTTTTTGTTTATGGCTTCTAAGTGCAGTTTCGAGGGTGATGTGTCTTCCTACAGAGGCCTCAGCACCTCAAGGTTAGCTAAACGGCCTAATGTAACACATCAAACAGCTACCTAGTGGGGTAGACTGGAGTATTTGCTACCAAAGCCAGTGTACCCGCCCCCCTCCCCCCCCACTGCCCTACTGCCCTCCCAGGGTGTCTGCAGCAGGTGAGGGAAGGAAGATGCAACAGTGATCTGGGGTCTGCAGGATAAGCCCAACCCCAGGATGTGGGAGGTAATGTGGATTCTACAATAACACTGAAAGTCCATTCCCAAAGGCCAGTCAGAATGACCAAGCCTTGGCTGAGACTAGGACGCCCCAGAGGAGGGCTGATAAAGGGTTGAAGACAGCACAGGCTGCTGGGAGGGAGGTAGAGAGTTCAAGGTCACCGTGGGGGAGGAGCAGCACCTGGAAGAGACAGAGCTGGAAAGCATCTCTGGGCCCCAGGAGTCCAATCACATCAACCTCTGGACACTGGACGCCCCCCACCCCCGCGTTTCACCTGGGTGGGGGGCAGCTCTTAGGGTCCTTGGGGTCTTGTAACTCAGGAGCGCCCAGTTAGAGAGTCACTGGGTGCCCCTTTCTGGGCAGGACCTTCTGAAAGGAGGGCAGGATGGCAGAGAAGAGTTATATAGTCTTTGGCATCTTAGCCTGTGGACTTAATGCCTGTAGAATTTAAGTGGGGCTGCCAGGTTTTCTGATGAGAAAGCAGATAAAGGCAGCAAAGATGAATCATGGCTTCCTTAGGTTACCTGGGGGAGGGGGGGGCTCTTGGCGCAGCACCCCTTATCACCACTAGGTGGCGACTCCGCACCATCAATACCAGCGGCCCCGGGGCCCCAGGAGGTACTGGTTCCCTTCTCAGGAAAATCCCTCCACCTCACCCCTGGCAAGCCGACTCTTGACTTTGTCCCCTAGAGCCTGTGTTGGGGGGGTAAACCCCCGAGCATAAATGGAGAGGACAACTGGGGTCCTGGGCTAGCCATGTTCTGGACAGAGGGGAGGCCTTTCTCATCCCTCTTCTCCACTTGGGTCCCCGGCCCCCTTTCCCTATTCCTTTGACTTGGACCAGTGCGGTAGCCTCTTCACTAGCCTTGCCACCTTTGCCAAACCTGTCTGTCCCAAACCCGGCCAGAATGACCCTTCTGACATGTGACTATGGCCCATGATGGCTGGAAAGAGCGTGGGCCTTGGGTACAGTACCCAGCTCTATACTCCACAGGCTGTGCGGCCATGGGCACAGCCCTAAACCTCTCTGAACCTTGACAAGCATCTCTTCATTCAATAGACCTTCATTATGTCTTCTTAATTTCTTTTAATCTCAGCTAACAAAGAGACCCCCTAATATTTTACCCCCTTGGACAAATACAAGGACATCCTTTAAAGGTATGTTATCAGAACATTTCTGAGTTTGCTAACTTATGACTTCAGGGTCGCTTTGCCCTTTGGAGGCACCTTGATCTGTTTGTTTTTTTAAATTAAAAAAAATTTTTTTACATTTATTTATTTTTTGAGAGATAGAGTGAGACAGAGCATGAACGGGGAGGGTCAGAGAGAAAAGGAGACACAGAATCCAAAGCAGGCTTCAGGCTCTGAGCTGTCAGCACAGAACCTGACACGGGGCTCGAACCCAGGAACCATGAGATCATGACCTGAGCCAAAGTCAGATGCTCAACTGACTGAGCCACTCAGGCGCCCCTCACCTTCTTGATCTGAATGTCATAAGTGATGGGGTTTTGGAGTGATGGGGGTTTGGAGCCAACGACCAAGAAAGAATTCCTGAGACGTCTTCTGTAAAAAGGTGGTTTTACTAAAAAAATTTTTTTACATTTATTTATTTTTGAGAGACTAAGAGAGACAGAGCGTGAACAGAGGAAGGGCAGAGAGAGAAGGAGACACAGAATCCGAAGCAGCTCCAGGCTCTGAGCCATCAGCACAGAGCCCGATGTGGGGCTCAAACCCACGAACCGTGAGATCATGACCTGAGCTGAAGTCAGATGCTCAAACGATTGAGCCCCCCAGGCGCCCCAAAAGGTGGTTTTATTAGAGCACGGGGACAGGACCCTTGGGCAGGAAGAGCTACCTTGTAAGTGTGAGGGGTGACCATTTACACACTACCGAGTTGGGGGAAAGATAAAGTCAAGAGGAAGTTCCTAAAGGGATTTTCATATGCTAAGAAGACTAATAAGATACTGGAGGCCTGGCTATTGTCAAGCTAAGTGTCTAGTAAGGCACTAACAGCAGGGGGTCCTGGGGAAATGTTATACTTTGTATTTGGCTCAAGTATTTGTCAATGGGCTGCAGGTTATAAGAAAATTGACTTTTCCCTGCCATTCCCTTCTTGCCTTTGTTCCCCGCATCACTATGGAGGGGAGGGGACGCTGGGCCTCCGGGAGACTGAGTCTATACATTTCTGGAGATGCGGCTATTGAGAAGATTGCCTTTTTCTTGTCATTTACTAAGACATCTGTCAACTAATAGAGACTCATGTCCTGCATGACTGTGCTATCAGTTAACCGTTTTCTTTCCTTCGCTTTGTTCTTGGGCAGCCTGAGTGCCTGAGGAATGTCACACATATGGGGGGGGGGGGTGGGTAATGCTAGTTTGTGCCTGGCCCTCAGCTTGCCTTATGGTCCCTCACCATCATCTACAAGCTTGTCTCGCTTACCCTGGGGCATTGCTGTCGAGATTAAAGATGGAATCATGTCTCCGAAAGTACTTTTCAAAGAGTAAAATATTAGATGCCGATTTTCCAGCTTAAAAACTCGCGCTGTTTGCAGAACGGAATTAAAACACCTACCTTGACCCATCAGAGCTTCCAGCAGACACTGCCTGCCTTCCCACGCTTGTCGCCCATCCAGCAGCCAAACCAGGGCCCAGAAATTCCCCTACTTTAACCGGGGTTTCCTCACTCCGGAGTCTTTTTTCTTGTTCTTTCCACCAGGAACTCCTTCCCTCATCCCTACCAATCAAGCCCCTCCCGATGCCTTCAGGCTCGTTTTAGAAAAAGCTCAGACGGTGTTTTCTGTAAGTGATCAAAGTAATATGCACACATGGTATGAAATGAAAAGCAAGTCTCTGTCCCCCCCCCTCCGCTCTCCACCACCCTCCCATGCAGGGTCGCCCCACAAATGCACTTCCGGAATGTTTTTGTGGATCTACCAGCAAATGCATGTGTGTTCTCTTTATTTTATTTTTTAAAACTTTTTTAACGTTTTTTAATTTATTACTGAGAGAGACAGAGCAGGAGCAGGGGAGGGGCAGAGAGAAGGGGAGCCACAGAATCTGAAGCAGGCTCCAGGCTCCGAGCTGTCAGCACAGAGCCCAAGGTGGGACTCGAACTCATGAACTGTGAGATCATGACCTGAGCCGAAGTCGGACGCTCAACCGACTCAGTCACCCAGGTGTCCCAGGATTGGCTTTTTCTTATAAACTGGTGGAGACTCATCAATTTAACCATTTGTTGTTTTGTTTTGTTTTGTTTTGTCCTTTCCTGGTTTTGGGTAGCCGGGGCAGTTCAAGGAATATCATACATGTCCCCCGTTGGGGGGGGGGGGTTGGTGCTATTAGCCTGCACTCTGCCCTCAGCTTGCCCCTCACTCCCCCATCACCCTGATCTTAGGGCTATAATGCGTTATCTCAACTCTTGCTGATGTGATTTGAAGTGGAGTTCATGAGCAAACGGTCAAGAAAGAATTCTTGGGGGGCGACTTCAGCTCAGGTCATGATCTCACCGTTCCTGGGTTTGAGCCCCACGTCGGGCTCTGTGCTGCCAGCTGGGAGCCTGGAGCTGCTTCGGATTCTGTGTCTGCTCCTTCTGCCCCGTCCCTACCACTCCCCGCTCATGTTCTGTCTCTCTCAAAATTAAATAAACGTTCAAAAAAATTTTTTTTAATTAAAGAAAAAAGGAAAGAATTCTTGAGACATTTTTGGTGCAAAAAGGTGATTTTATTAAGGCACAGGAAGAGGCCTCCCGGGGAGAAAGAGCTGCACTGGGCTTGTGAGGAGCAATTGATTATATACTTGGAGTTGGGAGAGGTAAAGATGGGGAAAGACTTATAGGATCCTGGAGGCCTGGCTGTTGTGGAGCTGAGGGTTTTCCCCCTCCAGCAAGGTATTAACATGAAGACAACTGGGAGTTCCTGGAGGAGTGTCATCCTTTGCCTGTCTCAGGTATTTGTCAATGGGCTGCAGGTTATAAGGAAATTTAATTTTATCTACATTTCTGTTTGCCTTTGTTCTCACATCCTCGGGACAACTCCAGGAGTGGTACCACGATGACCATCTCCATTTTAGGGATGAGAAGACTGAGGCAGAGGGAGATGAAGTGGAGCAGCTGGGGTTTGAACTGAGTCACAATCTGACTTGAGATTCTAGCAAATCCTCCAGATACCTGAGCCACATAGAACGCCAAGTGATACTGTAGGGGCCCCCAGAAGGAGAAGGATTTCTGGTAGTGATTAATGTCAAGGATTTGTTCCATAGAGACAGAGCGCACTGCCTAGTGATGGAGCTGCAGGTGTTACAGCAAATACTGGGCACACAGGAAGACACGAGCAACACACACTCCGAGAATCCGAAAAGACTGTTGATTTCACACCGGTGCCTGCCCAGCAGAGTCACCTCCAAGGGCTGAGCTCCAAGCCCTGGCACTGGCCTTCTTTTATGCCTGGCTAGCGTCCGGGTACTTGGAACCATTCTATTGCCTGCACAGGTGGGCGAGATTGCAGGGGCTCAAGGAAAAAGGTGGGGGGGGGACACTACATGCTTAACCAACTGAGCCACCCAGGCGCCCCTGTATGTTCTCTTCAAATGCAGGTAAATGAATTTATACCAGGAGCTGCTGGCTGGTTGGAATTCTGTGTCTCACTCTCTCTCTCTGACCCTCCCCTGCTCACGCTGTCTCTCTCTCTCTCTCTCTCTCTCTCTCAAAAATAAATAAAACATTTAAAAAAATTAAAAAAAAGCCAATCACATCAATAGCC
Source organism: Cryptoprocta ferox (assembly GCA_028646485.1). Classification (NCBI taxonomy): domain Eukaryota; kingdom Metazoa; phylum Chordata; class Mammalia; order Carnivora; family Eupleridae; genus Cryptoprocta; species Cryptoprocta ferox. The sequence continues at coordinate 52,329,576 of CM053565.1, read as the reverse complement.
TAAAGTCTAGGAACTCTCTACTGTCTTAATGTTAATACTTTGTTAGAAGGAAAAATAACCTTAGCTTGACAGTATCTAGGCCTCCAGTAAGTATTTAGCACGTGAAAGTCTCTTTGGAAACTCCCTCTTGACTTTATCTCCCCTGATTCCATTAAAAAAAAAAAAAAAAAAAAAAAAAAACCTCAGTCACCCCCTACATTTACAGTGCAGCACGGGCCCTGTCCCTGTGCTTTAATAAAATCACCTTTTTGCACTGAAGACGTCTTGAAGAATTCTTTCTTGGCCATCAGCTCAGAACCCCATGAGCCCAACATCACCCCCAAAATTCATCAAAGGGAAGGACCCCAACTGGCCACCTGCCCTTACCCTTCCTGCTGGATTTTTTTTTTTTAAGTTGTTTGTTTGTTTGTTTGTTTTGAGAGAGAGAGAGAAAGCCCAAGCAGGAGAATGGCAGAGAGCGGGGACAGAGGATCTGGAGCAGCCTCCGTGCTCACAGCAGCAAGCCTGATGCGAGGCTCGAACTCAAGAACAACGAGATCATGCCCTGAGCCTGGACACTCAGCTGACTGAGCCACCTGGGGACCCCTATCCTTCCTGTTATAGTTCCCGTGTGTTTCCACCTTCCTACTGAGCACCGGCCCTTTGCACACAGGCCCTGATCTTTGTCCTCTCCGTGCAGCCCCCAGCCCCCAGGGATGTGGTAGGTAAACAGTCCTTGCATTTGCTATGGGGGCAACCCTCCAGCTTTGGCTCCCTCCGCACCCGCCTGTCCTGGGGGATGGGGAGAAAGAGGGATGCCTTCCTCTGCATAATCCCCAGCAGCCAGGAGCCCCTCCTCCTCTTTCCACTTCTTAACTTCTCACCCCCATCCAGATCAGTGATAAACACCACAAGAACTCTGTAAGGGGCCAGGGTCTTGGCTGTCCCCTGAGACCAACAGGACTGCTTGATCCTGGTCCCCACCGGTCCAGACCCCTCCCCCGCCCCCCAAGTAGAGTCTCCCTTCAAACTGTGCTCCTCCTGGCAGGCCAGGCCTCCCCAAGCTGGAAGGGCAAGATAAGAGCCACCAGGGCTGAGAAAGGGGCATCCGGACCTTGGAGTTTTTCCCCGGCTCCCCTCAGCATAGTTTTGTCTAGGCCCAAGTGGGGAGGCTAGGTCAATCAAGTCCTCTTCATGCCGAGGAGGAAGAAGGGTCCACCTGAGTAGCCAGACCCAGGCCAACGAGCCGAGAGGGCAGAAGGACAGAGTGGCTCAGTGCCAGTGGGGGGAGGGGGTTAGTGGGCACACCATGCCCAGCACCCACCCAGCCCACACCCAGCCTGCAGATGGAATTGGGTGGGTCCTGTCAATGCCTTCAGGAGGGGGTAGGTTCTTGAGTTTTGGCCTTGGCCACAGGGTAGATGCAGGTGGGACCGCCCTTTCCCCCAACTATGGGCTCCTGGGGGAGAGGGAGAGAGCAATGCCAGGTCCACACCCCAGGGAAGCAGCAGAGCTACGGAGAAGCCAAGCCACAGGGGGATCAGGAATCAAAGGCCAGCTTCTCCGGGCTGAGAAGGCATAGAAATTGGCTCAAAATTGATGAAACATGGGGTCCCAATGTGATAGTAGTAACAATAATAGCAATACTTACAAGAGCAGCTGCCAACAGTTATTAGCACATGCCAGGTGCCCTTCCAGGGGCTTCTTAGAAGAGGTAGGGCCTGTTATCACCCCCATTTACAAAGTAGGGAGCAGAGGCTCACTGAAGTTGTAGGTTACCCAAGACCACACAGATAGGAGGTGGCAGGGCCAGATCGGAACTTAGTCGTCTGGCTGTCAGTCTCCACCGCCTATAATAACCACACTAGATAACACTCTGCGATGCCCCGCTTCACTGCATCCCCACTACCAACCACGTGAGAAGGCCAGGCAGGTTCTGCTACTTTGCAAATTAAGAACAGGCTCCGAGGGGCTAGGGCCTGGGCTGAGGCCACCCTGTCCCCGAGGCTGGCCCCACCGAATCTCCGGATCCTGAGCGCTTTCCTCTTCTGCTGCAGGCACCCGCGTGAGCCAAGGTTTTGGCCCATCAGGAAGTTTATGTGTCGCCGGGCCAGAGACAACGTGTTCCCTGGGTCGGCCGTAAAGGAGATTCCTGGGACTCCTGCAGAGACCCCTGCCACCCACGCAGGCACCCAGCGCGTGCTTCGCCCAGTGGCAAACACTCCTGCCCGGGGCCTAGCGCGGGGGGTCGGGCGGGGGAAGTGGAGCGCGCCTCCGCCCCAGGAGGATGCAGAGCAGGGCGGAGATCAGAGGCCTCCCGGAGGCGGGAGCTGCCGCAGGTCTAGGAGTAATCGAGATGCTCCAAACGCGTTTCGGGGAAAGCGAGGGGCTGAAGGTCCGAGGAACAGGCCCACTTGGCCTTAGAATGAGAGAGCTGGCGGGAGCGGGATGGTGGGGGGGTGGCCGTCACTGGAGTGACTATTCCTTGGGGGGTGACGAGATGGCAGTTCAGACCTAGATCATGCGCTTTGTCCCGGGAGGAGAGGACGGCGCCCGGAAGAGACCAGCTCCCGCAGAAAACAGGGCTCTCCCCAGGCGGGGACACCGGCCCCCAAACCAGGGATCGGAGCCCTGAGCGAGGGGCGCGAGGCCCGGGCGCCCCAGAGCGGGCCGCCTAGTTGCTCACAGATCCGGGCCCCGCCCCCAGGCCGCCCGGCCCCGCCCCAGGCCTCCCAGGCCGCCGGGTCCCGCCCCAGACCGCCAGGCCCCGCCCCCTCCGCCCGCTCGCAGGTAGGGAAGAGGCGGAGCGCCGGGGCCCCGCCCCCAGGAGCCACCGCCCAGCCGCTGGCCGGCGCCGCTCGGAGCTGCGTCCCGGGGACGTGGGGCCGCAGGGAGGTGAGCGCGGGGTGAAGGGCGGAGCCCGGCACGCGGCGGCCCGGCCGCAGGCGTCACAGGGGTCCGCGGGGTCGGGCGCGAGCCCGGCCTGGGGCCGCTGTGCCGGGCCCGCGAGGGCGCCCGACCTGCGGAGCGCTCGGGCCCCACGTGGGCCGCGCCCGAGGCCCGAGGCCGGGGCTGGGCTCGGACGGGGCTGCTGGACCGGGGCTGCCGGTCCCTGGGGCCCGGCTGGGGCGAGACGCCTAAGGGGTCCCTTGGCCACGGGTCACCAGAGGTAGGGGGCACGACGATTGAGCAGAAGTTTAAAGCCCCGGGAGGAAGAGAGGGGACTGCCTGGGTACAGGAGCGCGCAGTCTCGCCCTCGTTTCAGAAGCGCCTGGAACTCAGACCCTTCCCTCCCTTTTCTCTTCCTGGATGAGCAGCGGGCCGCCTCCGAGGCGAAGTTTGTGCTTTCAGCCTCGCCAGGGTGGAAACAGGTGCGGGAGAGTGGATTCCCCGCAAGTCTAGGTCGGAGCTCAAGTTGGGTCCCCTCTGAGGTTGGTCCGAGGGCCTCGGGCTAGGTGCGCGTTAGAAAGGGTTATGTCTGCTAGACACACTCTCCCATCCCGGGGCGGAGGGGAAGCCCAGGTCGCAGCCCCTGCCTAACTGGGTGAAAGGCTAAAGGAGGGGAAGCCTTGCCAAATGACCCCACACGTGGCCTGGCTGCTGGTTCCCAAATAGATTTACGACCCCGCGTTCGTGACCTTTGCTGGTAAAATGAGAGTCCCCAGCATCTGTGCCCCTGTTACTCGGTAGGTGGGGCAGAGGACAGAGTGGATAGTGAAGCTTGTGGTCCTCAAGCAGGGGACTGATTTTTGGTGCCAGGAGACACTTGACAACGTCTGGAGACATTTTGGTTGTCACAACTCAGGAGAGGGAGGTGAGTGTTGATACCACTGGCATCTAGTGGGTACAGGCCAGGGATGCTGCTAAGAACATCTTACAGTGCGCAGGACAGCTACCTACCAGAAAGAATTAATCAGCTCAAAATGTCAGGGCTGTGCTGAGGCCGAAAGACCCTGGGGAGCAGGGCCTGGCCCATCAAGTTGCGGCTTATCGACTTCCCCTGCTTGCCTCGGTTTCCCCACGGGTTAGGGGAAGAACAGAGTAAACTTAAATTGTGAGGACAGTTATTCTCCTAGCATGAGGCTTCCTTTGGTGTCAGAAGCCTGCCTCTTGCCTGCTCAAACCCCGGGGGGGGGGGGGGCTGCAGGAAGCAGGTCTGGGTGCTGTGGGGGAGGAGCTGAGTCCCAGGGGCTGGAAGTGCTTCACCCCTAAGGGTGCGCCAGGGCAGCCCTGGAGCTCAAATATCCCCCTGGGGAGTGGGGAGGGGGGGGAAGAGAAGGGGGAGAGCTCTGTTCTCATAGATTTCCCCAAAGCTGGATTGCTGAGACAGGCGTGGACGCCTGATGCCATGTGACCTGCTGGAATTTTCCCTTCTAACCGGACACCTAACTCTTCCAGTTATTTACACCAGGAAAATAACATCCGGGGACTAACAGGCCTCTAACTAACTCCTTGTGGCTCTCCAGTCTGCTTCCGTCTGGCAATAGAAAGGTCCTCTGTGGCTGTGGGAACCCTGGGTGAGACAAGAGGCCCCATGGTGGGCCCCTGCTCCTGATGTTAGCCAAGCAGCAGGCCGGAGGGGACCCCAGTAGGGACGACTCCTTTGTATTGGCCTCAAATGTCGGCCCAGTTCTCAGGGGTTGGGGTGGGGGGCTGTCCTAGAGGGATGGGATGGAATGAAGCAGCCGTCCCTGCCCAGGACCCCAGGCCACCTCACTGCCGTCCCTGCCCATTTTCTGACAGTATTTGTTCCCCACATTCTGTTCACTTCTGGCCCCTGGACCCACCCAGAACTCTGGCAGGACAAGAGGGCAGGTGGCAGTTCTGGACTTTTTGTGTGTGTGTGTGTGGGTTTTGTTTTTTGTTGTTGTTGGCTGTTTTGCTTTTTAACTTCAAAGGGCACTCCCATCTTTCTGCTGATCAAAGAAACCGAAATCGTGGCCTCCATCTTTAGCGTGTCTCTTGCGGCACAAGGCAGCATTCAAGCCTTGTGCAAAGCCGTTCAGGAGTTAAGCAGTAGAGCCTGGTAACGAACCTGTGGTTCCCAGGCCCGGCCCCTACACCTTGTGCCACCTGCTGGTAAACCACCAGCTGACTCCTATCTGGTTCGCTCATTTGTGAGCCGTAGCCCAGCGGGGTGTAGACACACAAACACACTGCCCAGGAGGGCACTTCTGTTCTTCTCGGAGGAGGGATTAATCACACCATGGATACCTCGTGGGGGCCCCCGGGGTCTGAGCCCAGCTCTTCGTCCGCGGTGGTGTTTTTACCGGTGACTCGAGCCCTGCGGAGGTTCCAGTCAACCTGCAATCAACTGTGCCCGATGAGACGGCAGATAAGAGCAGGAAGAAGCCGAGGGGGCGTGTCAGTGCGTGCCCGCACCTGCTCGTGTCCAGGTGACTTCAGCGAGCCACCTGCCTCTTCTTTTTGGTTCAGGATGAGTGGTGGCAGGATCGGGGTGGCCCCAGCCTCCTGCCTGCCCCTCGGTGTGGCATCTAGGGAGAGGTACTGTCTGGGCTGCCTCCGCCCATCCCTGCACGTCCCCTCCGGTCCGTACCACCCACTTTGGAGCGCAGGCCTCAGTGTCGCCCGGGCCACCCATGGGGTTTTCCGGAGTGAGCTCACACGTTTGCTCCTGGTTTCCTATCCAGCTGAGCCAGGCTGTGGGGAGGACTGGCGGGGACATCAGCGGCCACTGGGAGTGCAGGCTAAACGCACCCGTGGTGACTGGGTTGGGGAGGCGCCCAGGCGAGGCCCAGCTCTGAGGACACAGGCCAGGGCGTGTGGCCCCACCTGTCCCGTCACAGGGAGGGTGGCCCATGGGAACAAGGGCTTTTCCCACACAGCCCGTAAAGTTACTGTTGCTTCCCTAAGGGGAGTTGGGGGGTGGCGGTAAAGAAAAATTCGTCGCCTCGTCTTCAGGGAAGTCGGAGAGCCTCCGCGTCCACACCCCGTCATTGCGTGCACTTATCCGGGGACCCAGACACAAGTCATTTGTTTGCAGGTCAAACGCTGCCAGAAGGCATGTTGTGGGGGTGGGGTGCTAGGAAAGTGGTTGGCGCTAAGTGGGCAGTGCCAATCAGGGATGCCGGCCGGGAGGGCAGTAGGAGGGGGGTTCCCAGCTCGAGGAGCCGAGAAGCAAGGCCCAGAGGCTGGCGGGCACAGTGGCCCTGGAGATAGTGGTCAGTAGGACGAGGGTCACTTAGAATCCGTGCCTCAGTTTCCCCAGCTACACAGTGGGCTAACAGCGGTCCCCCGGGACGAGCGGCTGTGAGGATTCCAGTGGTGACGTGAAGTCTCAGGCCGGGAGCCCGAGGTAGGAGCTGCCATGATCATGGCGTCACACCTGCTGTTAGCGTGTCTGTGGGCTCTTGGCACAGGCTCGTGGTGACCACAGTGGCCTTGCCTCCGGGGCTCTGGAGGGGACGGTGCTATAATTACTCTGTAGGGGCGCCGATCTGGGATGGGGACCTCAGCTCCGAGAGGCCGAGGGACCCGGGAGGGTGGGTTTCCATGTGGGAGTGGGCCAGGAACTGTTGGCTCCTCCCAGCCAGGGCTTTTCCCTGCCCCCCAGCGTTTGTGATGGGGGGTGAGGGGGTCATGGAGGCGGTGACCCTCAGCCCTGCTCCCTCTGGCTGGGCTCTTGGGGGCCCGGAACAGGGTAAGCCATTCAGAGCCTTGGTTTCCTCCTCTGCCTCCCGCGTGTGGCCCCACAGCCTGTACCTGGAGCCCCCTCAGGTGGTCCCGCCCCTGGCGTGCAGCAGGGAGCACCTTTGTCCTCTCTGGTTGGCCCTCCCCAGCTCAGGACTCTGGGATGGGGCCCCCAGAAGGCCTGAAACAGGAGGTGGGGGACCCACTGTGGGATGGGGGCCAGAGCAGGACTTGGAAGTGAAAGGTGGCCTGAGCCCTTGATCTCACTTGAATGGCCACTAATGACGATGAGGTAAGGGGAGCGTGAGAGAATGTTTGAGAAAGCACTTTGATAAGCTGCGAAGCACTAGCTAAGTGCCAGGTGATGTCATTTCTGCCCAGGGGCTGCTGGGAGGGGCTCCTGAGTCTCAGAGGCCCACACCTAAACTCACCCCTGGCCCCTGGACTCCTCAGTCACCACCCCAGGCCCATTTTGTGGCCACTTTGCCTCATCAGTTCCAGGCCGGCAGGAGGCATCACCACCCCCCAAGGGGGCCTTGGACGGGTGACTTGACTTCTCCGAGGCTCAGTGCTCCTCCCACCGAAGAGAGATCTGTTACCACTGGGGCTCTGGGCTCACGCAGAGACCAAGTGAGCGGCGGTCAACCAGGAATAAAAGAGGCCACCAAGTACTGGCCATCGATCGTGTGCTGGGCGCGATACGGTCATAATCTCACGTCCCCTCTGTTGGGTGGGGGAGGCGTCCCCCCATTTCACAGCAGGGGAGACTAAGGCTCGGTTTCCCCTGGCAAATTGCTCCCAAGTCTCCCAGCAGGGGGGTGGCCAGGGCAGGGTTTGAGTCCCATCTCTGTCCCCCCCGCAGCCCTCCTCATTCCTCAACAAGGGAATCCATGCTGCCCCAAGGTGGGGGGGGGGCTGCGGTGAGTAGGGATTTACATATCCCCCCTTTCCCCTGTCTGAATGGCCCGGATGAGCCCAGGGCCAAGTACCCTGATGCTCTAGCACCCACTGGGGCTGGGACCAGCCTCTTCTAGGGAAGCAGCGAGCTCCAGGACAGGGTTCTGGGAAGTCAGGTTTATTAGCTCCTTAATGACTGTTTACAAGCTGAAAACTGTTTGCCTGGCATGCTCCCTCCCAGCCGTGGGGCCGGCCTGGGCCTCCAGCAGTGAGGGGGACCCGCGGCAGCCCAGGGCCTGACTTGTGCCTGAGTGATCGTGGGTAGGTGCTTAAACTATGGTAAGCCTTTGTCCGTCAGCTGAATGTCCACCCAGGTGAGCCCTAGCTGATGGTGACAAAGCCACGTAGATTTCAGACTCCGGAGAGGCTTCGCATAAACACACTAGGGTCAGAGACGTTAAGCGGCTTGTCTGCAGTCCCCAGCGCTTAGGGCTGGGCCCCTGTCTCCCCCATTTGGACAGTGTTTACGTTTTTATTTATTTTGAGAGAAAGACCGAAAGAGAGAGAGAAGGGGGAGGGGCAGAGGGAGAGAGAATCCCAAGCAGGCTCTGCGCTGGGGCTCGAACCTACCAACTGTGAAATCATGACCTAAGCCAAGATCAAGAGACGCTTAACCGACTGAGCCACCCAGGCATCCCAGGAGGACAGTGTTTTCACTGTCTAGAGCCAGGCCGCCAGGAGGTGGGTGGAAATTAGGTGGACACCCGCCCCCCACTCCCCCCCCACCGCAAGCTCAAGACAGAGCCCTGCCCTGTGTACCGAGTGTGGTCCTTTCTGGAAGCAGCCTGGTCACCCCTCGGTGTCAGGCTGGAGTGAAGTAGGCCTGCCCTGCTCCCCAACCGATGTGTACCCCATCCTTCCCTAATCGCCGAGCCTGTGCTAGGCCTCTGCCGGGGCCAAGGACCAGGGAGAAGCCGATTCCCAGGGGCAGCTGGCTGGCTCAGTTGGAAGAGCGTGTGACTCTTGATCTCGAGGTTGTGAGTTCCGGCCCCACGCTGGGTGTAGAGATTACTAAGAAGTAATAATTATAAACTTAAAAAAAAAAAAACAAAAACCAATTCCCAGTACCCCTCTTGTCTCAAGAGGAACAAATCCCCTTCCATGTTTGAGCAAAGCCCAGTGTGCACCAAGCTCGGGTCAACATGGTGTCCAGTGGTGTGCGCTCCCTTTCTAGGAGCTTCTCCTGCCTGGTCTCTGGCCCAGAAAGAGCCAGGGCCTCTGGACCCCTGATGCCACTTCCTTTTGTGTGTGGGGGGGGTGCGCCCGGGTGGCTCAGTCTGTTAAGTGTCCAACTTCGGCTCAGGCTCTCACGGTTCATGGGTTCAAGCCCCGCGTCAGGCTCTGTGCTGACAGCTCAGAGCCTGGAGCCTGCTTTGAATTCTGTGTCTCCCTCTCTCTCTCTCAAATATAAACATTAAAACAAATTTTTTTAAAAAAATAAAGTTTGTTTATTTTTGAGAGAGAGCAAGCAGGAGGGGGGCAGAGAGAGAGGGACAGAGGGTCTGAAGTGGGCCCCGTGCGCGCTAACAGCAGCTTCAGCTCAGTGAGCCCTATGTGGGGCTCAAACTCACGACCTGAGCTCAGCGGACACTGAATCAACTGAGCCACCCAGGTGCCCAGCTCCCCACCCCGTGCCCCTCCTGACTCCTCCCCTTCTTCACTGTGATGCTCAGGGAGCAGCAGAACTGGGACAGAACATGTCACCTTCCCAGAGGGGGCTGGGCTGTTAGGCAGAGCACCCCAGGACGGGCCCCATGCTCCCTTCTGTTGGCCCCTAGGCTCTAGGAGCTGCCGCCTTCCTAGGGGTGCAGAAGGGCATGTGCATCCCTGCTCAGCTGCTGTCCCTTTGTGTGCTCCTACGAGCACCTTCTGGAGTCCAGAAAGTCCCAGAGGGCACCTTGGAGGGCAGGGCCTGGCACTGTGTCCAGCTGGGGACACGTGGTGGCATTGAGTGCTGCCTGCCCCGGCATGTTGCCCGCAGCTGCTACGTCCCAGCTCAGCCAGCTTCCTGGACCCAGGGCCCCCACAGAGGATGGGGCATCCACATCTCTGCCCGCCCCACTGGCATGTGGCCCTGAGAAAGCCCAATGGGCTGTACAGAGGGGCGTCGGGGTCTGCACCACTCTAAGGACTTTCGATCCCCACCCCCGACTCCCACAGGCTCTCGCCCTCAGCCTGGAGCCCAGCGCCCGCTTCCCGTGTCTGTGGTCAGCAGTGCCACCCGAGTCACTCGAACTGGGTCAGGGGGAGTCCAGAACCTGGGGTCTGATGGGAGGAAGCCAGTAGGTGATCAAGCCCCTGAATCTGCTCCCTCCTCCCCACTCCTTACCTTCGGAACTGAGTCTGAGCAAAGCCTTTGAAGGTGTGGGGAGTGGAGAAATGGGGGCTCTCTGGGCAAGGGTCCTCTGAGGGTGGGGCCTCTCCCTGTGGGGGGCGGGGTGCAGCGGTGCTGAGCGCAGGTGCCTGCGTAGCATGCAGTTTGTGTCTGCGGGCTTGCACCCCCTGGGGAAGTGGGTGCTGGCGGGAGGGACGGGACGGAGAGGGCTCGGAGACTTCCTGCTGGCTTCTCAACTGCCCAGCAAGTGACTTGGAGTTCAAAGCCACCAAGGGGGACACTGTGGTCCCTTCCCTTTCTGTCTCCCCTGCATTCTTTGTCTTCCTGAGCCCTGTCCCCCCCCCCCCACCCACCCACCCTCAGAGTCTCCTCTGCACTTCCCTGTGCACTCAGGGGCACTTTTCTGCCCCACTCAGCAGGGCACGGAGGGTGCGGTGAGTCACTGGCCATCGGGAAGTCTGTAGGAAGACTGGGTGACATGCCTGCCTTTACATAAGCTCCTGGCGAGGTCAGCAGAAGTTTGCCTGGGGGTTGCACAGTGGGCGAGGGCCAGCTTCCTCTTCACAGCTTTCTAAAAGCGATCTGGTTCCCAGAAGGGCTGCGGGGGGGGGGGGGGGGGGAACAAGCCGGTTTCAGTTTCTATGGCAGGGAAGCAGGGGGGAGAGGCCACTTCCTTGCCCCTGGCCGTCGTCATCCTGTCATCCTGTGATTCATCAGGGAACAGACAGGTTCCCCGCAGCAGCCCCGAGCCGTCTCCCTTCCCTCCGGACTGTCCCTGGGACCTCACCCACGGCTCCAGACCCCGGCCAGGGGGCGGTTTCTTTACTGCCCTGGTTCAGGGGACCTGCGTCCCTCCCTGCAGGAGGGTCCCCTGAACTTCCTGATCCGATCTGGTGGTTCGTAGTGGTCTCTTTCCTCTACTGGAGGGGGTGCTTGCCCCTTGTCCAAGTCCCCCCCCACCCCCACCCTGTCCTCAGTTCTGACCACACACAGGCTAAACCCCGATGGTCAGCAGCCGCCCCTCACTCCCTGCCCAGGGTCGAGATGTCCTCAGAGCCTGGGGACTCTGAAGATACTGTCCACTGTTGGCAAGACCAGGGGAGCGTTCAGAAACCTGCCAGGGCGCATCGGTGACAGGCAGGCGGGGAGGAGACAGTGGGCCTGTGCAGGCTGAGGAGATCGGGGGGCCCCTCCAGTGCCCTGCCTGAATGTGCCCTGGTAGATCTCTGTCAGGGGACTTCTCCGGCGAGGCCTGGCTGTGCCTAGAATAGGGCTTAGCTGGCAGGGCCCAGCCCCACCCTTTGTCGGGAAGGCAGATTCTCTGCGGGCATTAGTGAGTGGTTCTGAGTCTGCATTTCTGTCATGTGTGCCTGATCCTGGCTGCCATCAGCTGGGTCACACCACTGGTCACGGGCGTGGTGGTACCAGACGCGTCAACCCATGGGTCCCTCGGGGTGATTTGAATTCTGCACCTTCACTCTTTCTTTGGATCTGCGCCGCCCCCCCCCCATGACGGACTCCACCCCAAGTCACCTCTCTCTACCCAGGCCCCTTGGAGGTCTTCTAACCAGTCTGGGCTGGGGCTGAAGGTCCTTCTGGGGGAAGGCCCCACCGAGGCCAGGATCTAGCTAGGGCAGGTGGCATTGGCCTCGCAGGGTGGGACAGGCTCTCAACCTGTCCGCGCTCCCCTCTCCCGACCCTGAGGCTGGCCTCTGCACCAACCCTGGGGGTCTTAAAGAGAGCAGCGGATGTGACTGTGGGCCAGGAGGAAGCCCGGTCCCAGGATGTCACAATTTCCTCTGCAGTGAGCAAGCATTTCTGGGGCGTGGGAGATATGTGTTGGGCGGGGTGCTCCCAATGCTCCAGCACTTTCTCTCTGGGTTCTGGGTTCCGCCATGGCCCCACCGCACTACTGGCCCCTACCCTCTGCCCCCTGCCACCCCCAGGACGGAACTGGGATTCTGGTACATCTGCCCCCACCCTGTGCACAAGTTTGGGGTCATCTCAGGGGCAGGCTCGCCTCGCCCCTCCGTGGCAGAGAGGGGCCGTGGAGAAGTGGTGTTTTGTACTAAATGTGTGGGCCTTGCGGGCAGCAGAGCTGGGCCACCACCTTGTCCAACTCCCTTGCTTAGTAAGGAAGGAAGGAGGCCCGGGGGTAAAGTCGCTTTACAGGCCAGGATGTGGCCTTGCCCACGAAGATGGTGAAAATGGTCTTGGATACCACACTCCGCCCCAGGAAGGTGCGCACGCAGCCCTGCCTCTGCTCTCCAGGGCCAGGCCTCTTCTCCTGTGACCCCCAGAAGTGCCCTGGGGCCGGTCCCGTCTCCCCAGTCCTACCGCCGAAGGCTGTGTCTGCCCTTATTTCCGTCAAGATGGTGGCACAGATGGCCCACAACACAGCGGGTCCCAGGCTGGGGAGCCTGGGCTATGCCGGGGACGGGGAAACGGGAGACCCCGTGGGGGCTCATCCTGGGACGGCACCTGGTCACAGAGCCGCAGCAGCGGGGCAGAGGGCGCTTTGTGTGGAGACTTCCAGAGTGGGCTGGGTGCAGGATCGGGGGAGGTGGCTTTTGTCCAGGGTCCATATGGACTGACAGTCTGCAACCATGCATGTACCCACCTTCCCACCTGCCTCCCATCCCATCAGCCCTTAGTGGGGGCCTAACTGTTCCAGACCTGCCTCTGCCCAGGGCCGCATAGGGGACACCTACGCACAGGCAGTAATGCCAGGAAAGGCAGGTGAGAAAGTGGTTGGTTCTGTCTGGTGACAGGGCAGACTTCCTGGAGGAGGTGACATTTCACCTGGTGGTGTCCAGGCAGATGAGGTGGAGCCTGGTGTGGCCAAGTGAGGTGCCAGGCTTCAGACAAGGAAGTGGGGGCTTGGGAATCTGCAGGGACAGCAGGGTATCAGGTGAGGGTCAGGGCAGGTTCTGAAGGGCGCCAGGTGCTTACTCCAGGAAAAGTGTGAGCAGCACTGAGTTCCAGAAGGATCCTACGTGTTTGGTGACTTCACCTAAGCTTGGGCTCAGCAGCCCTGCCTTCCCAGCCTTCCTCCGCTGCCTGCTTCCCTCCCTCCTTGGGGCCGGTTTCGCAGGACAGTGCCTGCCTGGTGCCCTCTCACTGCACCCTGGTCCCAAAGGAGACCAAATTGGAGAACTTTCCGTGCAGGGGCCCCAGGCGAGGCTGTTGCCTGGGAGCTGTCCCCTGAGTAGACTCGAAGCGGTATCTGAGGAGCCAGCCGGCCCAATGCTGAGGCCCGTCTGCCCGTGATCGCTGAGGGACCTCGTCATCCACTGCCAGCCTGGCCTGAGGTGTGGGGTCAGGACTCCCAGTGCTTTGGGACTGAAAGAAGGATGCCTGAGTCTGTTGGTCAAACCCAGAGCAGAAAGCGTCCTGGGCCCCCGGCGCTGCCCCAGATCCCCCTCTGGCGCCCACTCGCCACCAAAAGTTCCTCCTGTGGTTAGAAGTGTTTGCTGCCCTGTGGAATCGGAGGGCACAGACCTGCCCCCAGCCTCTGGTGTGCCCCATGGCAGCCCCCTGGGCCCCTCTTGGTAATGCCAGGCCTCTGAGGAACAGCATCTAAGCGCTACTGAGCATAACTTTCCCTCTGGGCTGGACTTTACTCGGTTGCCCTGTTGGGGGTAGGGGGGCTGTCCAGCCCCCAGTGTGCTCTAGCTTTGGGCTGGGCTGGGGGTGGAGGGGCTCCTGTTTCTTTTCTTTTTTAATTTTTTTTTTTAACTTTTAGCTCACAGAGTGTGAGTCGGGGAGGGGTACAGAGAGAGGGACACAGACTCCGAAGCAGGCTCCAGGCTGCGAGCTGTCAGCACAGAGCCTGACGCGGGGCTCGAACCCACCAACTGTGAGATCATGACCTGAGCCGAAGTTGGCCGCTCAAGAGGGGCTCCTGTTTCTTAAAGAGACCCACCCAGCTGTTCCCTTCCTGGCTGTGTGAGCTTGGGCAAGTTACTTAACCCCTCTGAGCCTCCGTTCCCATCCACAAAAGGGGAGCGATGGTAGATGTCTCTTTTGAAAAGTGTTTTGAGGACAGAGTGGGATAATGCATGTGAAGGGCCAAGCCAGGCCAGGTGCACTTCTAAAGACTTGACCTGTCCTGCCCCTAGTAGCCATCGGGGCGCTCTACTCAGAGAGGGTCTGCTGCAGAGTGTCCCCTGGGCAGGACCTCCTAGAGAGGACCATCGCAGAGTTCTTCACCTTCAGATGCTTAATTTTATGTCATGTGGACTTGACCTCGAATCACCATTTAAAGAATGAACGCAGCTTCTGGGGCGCCTGGGTGGCTCAGTCGGTTAAGGGACTGACTCTTGTTTTCAGCTCAGGTCATGATTTCACGCTTCATGGGATCAAGCCCCGCACTGGGCTGTGTCCTGAGTGTGGAACCTGCTTGGTCTCTCTCCCTCTCTCTGCCGCCCCTCTCCTTCTCCCCCCGCCCCAAATGAACAAGCAAACATTAAAAAAAACAGTTCTAAAAAAAAAAAAACAACAAATACAACTTCTAGATCATTTGAACGCCGCCTGAAACGCCTCGCTTACTCTACTGGAAAGGAAATCTTGATCAGAAGACAGCCAGCACTTTGTTTTTAAGTTAAGTGCGTCTGGTGAAGTTACGTTGAAACAGAAAAAAGAGTAGAGACCATCCCGATTCGGGTTCCCAGCCCAGAGCAGGGGCTTACAGGCGGCTTTTTAGGTAAAGCCTCTGAGGCCAGGGGCCCCGGCTGGGCACCCAGCTCACCGCCAACGGGGGCTCGTAGGCCAGGCGGCCAGAACCTATCCTTTAATGCCTCTCCCAGGAGGCTGGTGGGATTATCCCCATTTTACAGACGCAGAGACAGGTCAAGAAGATTAAAAGGTGCTTTGGTCCCAACACGCCTGCTTGAGTCTGCTCTTCCTTCCTTAGAGGTTGTGTGCGCCAAGGGAGCGGCCCTGCTTGGCCTGGAACCCGCTACCTTTGCACCTGTCCACCGAGCTGAAGCTTGGCCCCGGAGCATCTGCTGAGAGTGAGGGAAGGGCTAGAACATACTAGAACATGCTCTGAAGACCCCTGCAACAAGAGCCAGGACGCCGTGAGCTCAGCCCAGATCTGAAGGTAGGAACCCCCATAGCAGGGGTGGGGTGGGGGGTGGGGGGACTGGACACAAGGCACCAGCTGCTTTGCTTGCTTGTTTGATTTTCAACAAGTACGTCCTGACGCTACTGCCTGCGGGCCCGGGACTCCTCTGGAGGTGGACGTGCAGCAGTGAACAAGGCAGAGAGAAGGAGGTGATCCTGGTAGAGAGACTTGAAGGGGGAGGGGGGGTGCAGGGGGCTGCTTCAGGCAGTCGGAGGGGGGGCGCTCCTCGGAGGAGGCGGCGCTCCAGCTGGACCCAGAACGAGAGGAAGGAGCTACCCCTTCCACGGTGTGATGATCTGACGTGGGGATGGAGGGCCGAGCACAGGCAGAGAGGCCCGACGTTCATGGAGCACCTGCCTGAGACTTTTAACAGCTTTATTGAGCTATAATTCACATTTAATCCACAGAAACTGCCTCCGTCTACCGCGTACGACCCAGTGGTTTTTCGTGTATTCGCAGGTACGTGCAGCCAGCACCGCGTCCCCTTCAGAATGTTTCCGTCGCTTCAGAATGAGACACCGCCACCCCCATGCCCCCACCCCCTCCCCAGGCCCTGAGCAACAGCTGATCTTTCTGTGTCTGTAGGCCTGCCTGGTGTAGACTTTGACATGAATGGGCTCCTAGAGGTCATGGTCTTTTGGGTCTGGCTTTTTTTTTTTTTTTTTTTTTTGTAATGTTTATTTATTTTGAGGCTGGGGAGGGGCAGAGAGCGCTGGAGAGAGAATCCCAAGCAGGCGTCCTGCATCCGCGCAGAGCCCCGAGGCGGGGCTCAAACTCAGGAGCCGAGAGATCAGGACCTGAGCCACCCAGGCGCCCCTCATGTCTGGCTTCTTTCAATTAGCATAACGTCCTTGAAGTTCATTTCTGCTGAGCCATGTCAGCGCTCCCCTCCTGTGTGTGGCTGATAATTCTGCTGTGTGTGTGCACGACACATTCTGTTCGTCCGTTTGTCCGTTGATGGGCATGGGCTTGTTTCCACCTTTTGGCCCCGATGACCACGCCGCCGGGAACGCTCCCGCACACGTTTCTGTGTGTGCTTGCGGCCTGGGTGTATGTTGTGCGTTCTGTCGTTGATGCCCAGGGCGCCTCTCTTGGTGGGGGTAAGTCTTTCCCCCATTATGAGGTGAGGGCCTGGGTGACCTGTGGTCGAGTGCAGGCCTCCATGCAGGCCAAGCCCGGACCACCCACCTGCGGTGTGCTTTTGACCGTGATCCCTCAGCACCTCCTAGCAGAGCTCAGCAGGTGCGAGTCAATGTGGGGCCTAGAGTGGCGGGGTCAGGGGCAAGGAGGAAACAAAGCCACTCAGGGCTCAAAGCCCCAGTGGAGAACAGGAAATCATGGGACAATGTTGAGCAGAGAGTGATGTGGTGTGATTGGTGCTTTTTAAAAGGTGACTTTTGTAGTTGCGTAGAGGATGGTCGTGGGGGGGCGGGGCTCAGGGGCAGCAGGTGGAGTGGTCAGGAGGCTGCCTGTGGTCCTGCGGGAGAGAGAAGGTGGTGGCTTTGGTGAGGCCAGGTGGGGATGGAGGGGATGGACAGACTCTGGACAGGCATGGGTGCCGTGTCACCCTCTGTCACCTGGAGGGCTCCTGTGTGACTCCCCAAGCCTGTGCACACCCAGGGTCAGCACTGTGTTGGCAGGTGGGCGTGGAGCCCTTGGCCTTTTTCAAGGTGGGGAGAAACCAACCCCGCTCCAGCAGCTTCGGGAAGTGGGGAGAGGAAATAGCTGCAGATTTTAGCCAGAAAAGGGGCAGAGTGAGTGACAAAAGGAAGAGAAGAGAGCAAGCGGGCAGAGGGCCTCGACTCTGCCGGAGTCAAAGGGGAAGTGGGGGCTGGTGGCAGGAGTGAGAGTGGAAAAGCCCCAGATTGGGGCGGGGTCAGTAACTTGCCACCTCCTCCTCCCCCGAGGGGCCATTTCCCAAGATCCTTGGAAATTCAAGATGCACTTACCCTTCCACCCAGCAACTCCACTTCTAGAAGCTTTGTCTTGCGATAGTGCTGGGACAAGCACACAGTCTAGGTCTAGGCAGGGGTGTCGGTGAACCCCAGACCCCAGTCCAAAATGCCGAAAACACCCTCCAGGGCCATCAGTCTAGAATTGATTTAATCTTGGTACGTTCCACTCAATGGCCCCTTTGTAGTAGGCAAGAAAAGTAAGGTGGGGGCGCCCGGGTGGCTCAGTGAGTTAGCGGGATCGAGTCTTGATTTCGGCGCAGGTCGTGATCTCATGGTTTGTGAGTTCGAGCCCCTTGTTGGGCTCTGCACTGAGCGCAGAGCCTGCTTGGGGAGTCTGTCTCTCTCTCTCTTCCTCTTGCTCTGCCCCTCCCCCACTCTCTTTCAAATAAACTTTTTTTTTTTTTTTAAAGAAAGATAAGGCAGCTCTGTGTGCATTGCTGGGACAAGAGGCACACGCCCTGGAAGGAAAGGTTTGGTGGGAGTGTGTGTCCTTTTCCAGCTGCACAGAGGGTCTTTGTTGGGAGGTGGGTGACAGGCAAGCCACGAGCTCACTTTCTGCTTTATCATCTTCTGGGTCTTTGCTTGTTTGCTTCTGTAATAAAGCATATGCCCCTTTTATGGTTGGGATATAACATTTTTTCCTCCATGAAGAGAAAAAAGGACCAGACAGGTGGCAGTTTCAGTTACCTTTGAAAAAGGAACCAGGCAGCCCAGGGGACAGGAAGCAGCATGGGTGGTTTTCTCCTCCATCTGCACTCAGGCTGAACCGCCACGTCCCTGCTGGAAACCAAGAAACGCCGGTGGCCCTGGAGCCTCCTTGTCCTCCCCCAAACCCTGCCCCCAGATCAGAGGCAGGGCTCTCGGTCCAAAGAAGCTGCCCTCTGGCCCCTGGCCTACTTTGGCTAGCTGACTTGGCGGCCAAGGTCACCGCAGCTCTGTCCTTTGCCCTCAGGCTCCTTTCTGGGTGTGGTCCTTGCCTGAAGCAGAGACACCAGCAATGGAAGGAGGTAGAAAGGTGGGGATTTCCCAGGCCCCTGCTGGCCTGGAATGTAAACGAAAGGACAGAAATAGACCTTCTTGCAATACCTCCCCCCACCACCCCCCCAGTTCAGATTCAGTCTCTGCTACGAGGTTTAGACCCCAGAGTTAGGTTTGACCGGCTTCCTGCAGGTTGTTCCTAGCCTGGGCCACCTGCCCTGGCACCAGGGTCCCTGCGGCCCCACCTGTCTTGCCGCTTCTCGACGCACTCGTGCCCCCTCTCCCTGTTTCCATTCCAGCCGCCCGGCCCCCCACTCCCCTGCCCGCCATGGCCTCGACCGACAAGAACGGCGAGAGCATCTCCTCCGTGTCCAGCAGCCGCCTGCAGAGCCGGAAACCGCCCAACCTGTCCATCACCATCCCACCACTCGAGGCCCCGGCCCCTGGCGAGCAGGCTAGCATGCTGCCCCAGGTAAGGGGGCAGCCTGGAGGCCCGCCGCCCTGCCACACACAACAAACAGCTGTGCCCACACAGCACTGTTCGGGCGGAGGATGCCCCTCTTGCCTGAGCCCCGGCTGCCTGGGTAGCCCCTGACTTAGGCCTGTGCCCTCTCCTCCCCTCCCCAGACACCACAGCGAGTGGGCCCTGTGCACAGGGGCTGGGTCTCCTGGTGGTCGGTAGACAGGGATGTGCGGTCCTCGAGAAAGCCTCCACGGGCTGCTTTCCTTTTTGTGCAAGCCACCCCCATGCCACCCCCCCCCCCCAGGGACGAGGGCTGTCGGAGTTGGGGGAAGGGGCCCGCGCCCTGGGCATCAGCGGCCTGAGCCCACAGCGCCTGGCTCCCGCGGAGAATGGAAATGAGCAGCTTTGCTGACAGGCCGCACCAGCGCTCCATAAAGGGCTCATTGAGAGCAGTCTTGAAACAGTGTCCTGGGGCATAAAGGGTGCTGTGTTGGTGCCACCCACTCACCCCGGGGGGCTCCTTCTTCACACACAGGGAACCAGGAGGGAGCACTGGGGAGGGAGCTAGGAAATCGCACTAGGCCTCACTGAAGAGTGTTAGGAAATGGTGACTTGACATTTGAAAGGAAAGCAGCCCAGGGCTCGGAAATCGGGGGATGAGGCTTGTTCTCCGTGCTCTCACGTAGGGAGCCAAAGAGCCAGCCCAGGGTGCGGGCTCCACCAAGTCCCAGCCTGTCCCCCCCACAGAGGCCCAGGAACCCAGCCTATGTGAAGAGCGTCAGCCTCCAGGAGCCACGGGCAGGACGGCAGGAAGGCAGCTCGGAGAAGCGCCCGGACTTCCGCCGCCAGGCCTCCCTGTCCCAGAGCATTCGAAAGTGAGCACCCTTCCCGGCCTCCCCGCCCACCCCGGCCATTCCCGGCAGCCCTGCGGACCTTCTCTGGGCCTGGCCCCTGGGTCCCCTTCCTAGAAGGAGCAGGCAGACCTTAATGAGCAGCCCTCCCTGCGGGGCTGTAACGTGAGAGTCCGTTAACACCGTGTTGTAGGGGGAAACCGAGGCCCAAGGGCGGTGTGTGCCTTCACACCTATCCCCCCTGCACACGCATGCCATCACCTCCCACGTCCCCTCTCTTGCACACAAGTGTGCAGCGCCCCGCCGCCTCACGTCCCCCCTGTGCATGCCCTGTCCCGCTTCGGGTCTTCGTCCCAGCGGTGTGTCTACACTCGTGGCTCCCGCAGGGGCACAGCCCAGTGGTTCGGGGTCAGCGGCGACTGGGAAGTGAAGCGGCAGCACTGGCAGCGGAGAAGCCTGCACCACTGCAGCGTGCGCTACGGCCGCCTCAAGGCCTCGTGCCCGCGGGACCTGGAGCTCCCCAGCCAGGAGGTGCCCTCCTTCCAGGGCACCGAGTCTCCAAAGCCCTGCAAGATGCCCAAGGTGGGTTCTGTGGGGGGGAGGGCGGGGGGGGGGACAGTGGTAGGTGACTGAGCCCCGGGGCCCGATCTGCTCCCCCTCTTCCAGATCGTGGATCCGCTGGCCCGGGGACGGGCGTTCCGCCACCCGGACGAGGTGGACAGGCCCCACGCCCCACACCCGCCGCTGACCCCGGGGGTCCTGTCCCTCACGTCCTTCACCAGTGTCCGCTCTGGCTACTCCCACCTGCCCCGCCGCAAGAGGATGTCTGTGGCCCACATGAGCTTTCAGGCGGCCGCTGCCCTCCTCAAGGTGAAGATGTCCCTGCCCCGCCCCCCACCTCCCCTCCCTCTCTCTCCCAAGAGCTCACCCGGGCGTGTCCCTCTGTGCCAAGGGCGGTGGATGCACGGGGTTACCCAGCAGAGGGAGGGGCCCTGCCGCTCGGGGCCTGGCCCATGGCCTCCCTGCCCCAGTGCTCCAGGGCTTGGGAAGCCGGGTTCTGCACCCACACGGGCTGGGAAAGTCGGAAGTGCAATGTGCAGGCACCACTCGCTCACCTGAGCTGGGCTGGGGGGCCTATGACGTGCTGGGCACGGGGGCTGCAGAGTGAAACGGGCCAGTGTCTCTGCCCTAGAAGAGCCCCCAGACCCGAGGGGGCAGATGTCTCCAGTCGGCGTGATGAGTGTAGGAGAGGGGCTCGTGTCGGGGAGCTGAGCTGAGCCCAGGAAAATCAGAAAAAGTTCCCCAGGAAAGGAATAGCGTTCTCAGCAGAGGGAAGGGCCCATGCAGAGGCTGGGAGGTAGGGGGGGGTGTGGCACGTCGGGGCCAGAGAGGTGGGCAGGGGCATGGTGTGCTGTGGCACGAAGCTGGGGCTGGGGGAGATGGCCCGAATTTGGGGAGTAAGGGTGCAGAATGAGTGGTGGGGAGCTCGCTGCCCAAGCCAGAGGGCAGGACGTCGGCAGGGAGAGGAACACGGCAAACCACGGGGAGAGTGCTCCGTTCAGGGCTGCAGAAGATGGTACCCCGTCCCTGGCCAAGCTCGGCCCAGGGAGGATGGGCTTGACTGACCCTTGGGGTGGGGGGGGGGCTGATGCCTGTGCCTCTGCCCTGTCACAGGGGCGCTCAGTGCTGGATGCCACGGGACAGCGGTGCCGGGTGGTCAAGCGCAGCTTTGCCTACCCCAGCTTCCTGGAGGAGGACGTGGTCGATGGGGCAGACACATTTGACTCCTCATTTTTTAGTAAGGCAAGCATGGGGTGCGGGCCTCAGGGACAGGGTACGGGGTGGCCTGGGAGTCAGGAAGAGGGGACTTGGCCTTGATCATGCTCTGCCAGGAGCCCCTGACAGATCCAAGGGCCCACTGGTGGGATGGGATGTGCCGCCTCCTGGAGCTCCTGGGCCCCTGCCTTTCTGTGGGGGACCTGGCAGGGCAGGGGGCCAGCCGGGGAAAGTCCCCGTCAGGGTTGCCAGGCACGCGCCCTCCACTTCTCTCCCAAAGAGCCTGTCTGGCTTTGTTCTGTCCTTGAACTGAGCTGTTGGGAGCAGTTTTGGGGACAGTGACTCCTCACACTGTCTTCTTCTGGGTCCCCTGCTCCGCCCCACCCCAGGAAGAAATGAGCTCCATGCCCGACGATGTGTTTGAGTCTCCCCCGCTCTCGGCCAGCTACTTCCGGGGGATCCCACGCTCCGCCTCCCCGGTCTCCCCCGATGGGATGCCGGTTCCTCTGTGAGTTCCGGGCATCCGTCCTCCCAGTGGAGGGAGGCGGTGCAGCGGGCTAGGGCTCCCCCAGACCGCAGGTCCCTCCGGAGCCCCCTCCTGGGATGTGCGGGGGGGTGGGGGGCGGCAGGCTGAGAGCCCTCCCCCACCAGGAAGGACTATGGCCGAGCCCCGGTGCCCGGGGCCAGGCGCAGCAAGCGCATTGCCTCCAAGGTGAAGCACTTTGCCTTTGACCGCAAGAAGCGGCACTACGGCCTGGGCGTCGTGGGCAACTGGCTGAACCGCAGCTACCGGCCCAGCATCAGCAGCACAGTGCAGCGCCAGCTGGAGGCCTTCGACAGCCACCGGTGAGCCGCGCCCTGGCCGCGGTGGCCGCTCTGGGGAGAGCGGGCGCCCTCCGGTGCCTGCAGGCAGGGGGGAGGAGGGCCGAGAGCCACCCACGAAGGTCCAGGAGCTCCCGGCTTCCCCAGGACCCTCTCTTGCAGCTCCCCCCTCATTCGGGCACTTGGCGAGCACCTCTTGTGGGTGAGGACAGCGGGGACAAGTCCTCGGGGTGCCCTACAGGCATGCGTGTCACCTGGGAGGGGTCCTCAGGAGCTTGCTGCCTCTTCACCCTGGGGGGCTCAGTCGGTTAAATGTCCGACTTCGGCTCAGGTCATGATCTCGTGGTCCTCAAGCCCTGCGTCGGGCTCTGTGCTGACAGCTCGGACCCTGGAGCCTGCTTCCGACTCTGTGTCTCCGTCTCTCTCTGCCCCTCACCCGCTCATGCTCTGTCTCTCAAAAATGAATAAATGTTAAAAAAAATTTTTTTTAAATAAAATAAGAGTCACCATGATGAAGGATGAGTTGGAGCGGAAAAGAAGGGGCGCTAAGGGGGGATGGGCTCGACAGGCTGGGATGTGGGTTCGGCTCTGCTCACCCAAGGCTTGTGTCCCCAGGCCCTACTTCACCTACTGGCTGACCTTTGTCCACATCATCATCACACTGCTGGTGATCTGTACCTATGGCATCGCGCCCGTGGGCTTCGCCCAGCACGTCACCACCCAGCTGGTGGGTCAGGCTGTGGGAGGGGTGCTCCACTTGGGGGAGAGGGTCGCGCCCACCCGCCCGAGAGGCATCGGGGTCGTCGGCCACCGAATCCCTCCCGTGGCCACAACCTGGCCCATGCAGGAGGGTGCTCTGGCTTCACCATAGCTCCACCCCTCGGGCCCTACCCTGGGGCGGGGAGCCCCCTGACCCCCTCCCTCCGCCTCTGCCCCAGGTGCTCAGGAACAAAGGTGTGTATGAGAGCGTGAAGTACATCCAACAGGAGAACTTCTGGATCGGCCCCAGCTCGGTGAGGGGCCCAGCGGGTGGGACAGCACAGCAGCAGGAAGCTGCGGGGCCCCGTCACCCCCCGGCCGTGCAGGGGGTCAGCTTGCCCAGGGGGACCTCAGGGGAACCTCAACAGAGTGGCCAGGTCGGGGCCCACGCTTACTCTTTGCCCGCCCCCAGATTGATTTGATCCACCTGGGAGCCAAGTTCTCGCCCTGCATCCGGAAGGACAGGCAGATCGACCAGCTGGTGCTTCGAGAGCGAGACCTCGAGCGGGACTCGGGCTGCTGTGTCCAGAACGACCACTCGGGCTGCATCCAGACCCAGCGCAAAGACTGCTCGGTGGGGCTGGCCCTCCGCTTGCCCTAGCCTTGGGGAGGGTCCCTGGAGGACAGTGGCCGCATCATCCCCTCCCTCCCTCCCTCACCCCACACACCCCTGCACACGGGCCAGCACAGGGAGGGTGCCGACCTCTCCAGCCCCGGAGGAGCGGAAGCTGGGTCTCGGGAACGTCAGCCGGGGGTAGAGCGAGGTCTGGGAGGCGGGTCTGAGCCCTGGGGACGAGCGGAAGAGGCCCTGACCTGGAGGGTCCCTTGCCCCCTCCAACGGGGACAACGTTGGCCTAGTCGTAACCATCCCTCCTCCATCATCCAGGAGACTTTGGCCACTTTTGTCAAGTGGCAGGATGACACGGGCCCCCCCATGGACAAGTCTGATCTGGGCCAGCGGCGGACGTCAGGGGCGGTGTGCCATCAAGACCCCAGGTACGGCCTCAGGGTGGTCCACAGCGGGGCCATAAGAAGACGGGCTTGCGTATCCTGCCCGTGCCTCCCGCAGGGATGTTGGAGGGGAGTGTGGCCGGCTGGGGCTGGGGGCACAGCTCCTCATTTTGCCCCCTCTCACCCCTCCCTCCAGAACCTGTGAGGAGCCAGCCTCTAGCGGTGCCCACATCTGGCCCGATGACATCACCAAGTGGCCAGTGAGTGTCCGGGGTGCTGCACGGTCAGGGAAGGGCAGGGAAGGGGGGCCCTGGCGCCGTTCGGGCCCAACCCAGTGTCCGCGCCGGCAGATCTGCACGGAGCAGGCCAGGAGCAACCGCACGGGCTTCGTGCACATGGACTGCCACATCAAGGGCCGCCCGTGCTGCATCGGCACCAAGGGAAGGTGAGCCAGCCCGGGCACCCTGCCCAGGGCTTCCTCTTACCCTCTGTTGCCACCCACCACCCGGGGCCAGTGTCCTCCTTCCCCGGTGGGACTCTGGGGTCACCTGTGGTGTCAGGATGAAAGAGAGGTTGCCCCAGAGCTAGGGTCCCTGCAGAGCAGCACCCCCTTCCCTGCCAGGGATGCCTGCTGTGGCCAGCCCGTGGGCACCAGGTGAATGGGCAGGAGTCCTCAGGGCCCTGACGCATCCCCTTGCCTCGTTGTCCCCCCAGCTGTGAGATCACCACCCGGGAATACTGTGAATTCATGCACGGCTATTTCCATGAGGAGGCAACACTCTGCTCCCAGGTGAGGCAGGGCCTGGCGGGGCCCTGAGCGTAAGGAGGTGAGCGCCTGCCGGAGCTGGCCTCAGGTGTTCCCTCCTGCGGCGGGGACCCGGCTCTGCCCCCCCCCCGCCCCGCCACGTCAGGGCCAGCTGGGTCGAGGGCACTGACCTCCCTCCGTGTGCTTGGCCTCAGGTGCACTGCTTGGACGAGGTGTGCGGGCTGCTGCCCTTCCTCAACCCCGAGGTCCCAGATCAGTTCTACAGGCTCTGGCTGTCTCTGTTCCTCCACGCGGGGTAACCGACCCCTGGCTGCCCGCCCCCCCCAACCCCTGTGATGTCTCCCCGCCCCTCCCAGACCCCTGTGATGTCTCCCCGCCCCCCCCAGACCCCTGTGATGTCTTCCCGCCCCCCCCAGACCCCTGTGATGTCTGCCTGCCTCCCCCAGACCCCTGTG
>CM053565.1:52283771-52304250 GCA_028646485.1 Cryptoprocta ferox | reverse complement strand
ATGCAGGACGGCTGATGCCTGGTGCACCCCCCTTTCCAGCGTGGTACACTGCTTCGTGTCTGTGGTCTTCCAAATGACCATCCTGCGGGACCTGGAGAAGCTGGCCGGCTGGCACCGCATCGCCATCATCTTCATCCTCAGTGGCATCACCGGCAACCTCGCCAGTGCCCTCTTCCTCCCGTACCGGGCGGAGGTAGGGACTTGGGAGGGGGCAGGGCAGGGAGGGCCAGCTCTGCTGCTTCCCACCCTCCGCCCACTGTTGTGCCAGGGGGTACACGGCCTTCCCGTGCCAGGCTCAACAGCAGATGGACGGCTAAGCTGTGGGCTTACTGGCTGATCCCTAATCCCCGGGTGCAAGGAACGGCAACACCCCTGAGTCATGCTCAGGCATCCCCTCCAGACCTTCCCAGATCCCGTCCCTCCTTTTGTTCACCTCTGCTTCATTCCTCTGCGTGACCGTGACCCCTGCCCGCCTGTCACCTATCTGTGGGCCGAGCTGCATGAAACCACCAACGTGCGACCGCTCTCGACCCACAGAAACGGCAACAGGTTTTGATCGGCTCAACCTAACACTGTTGGCTTGCTCAGTGTCTGTCTGTCCCACCGTATGCGGCCTGGAGTGGGCTTGTCGGTCGCGTTGATTGCACTGACCACCCACTGGGCACATAGTAGGTCCTCAGTGTTGGCAGAAAGCACGGGTGCCGCAAGCCCAGCTTTGGCCCAGCAGCTGCAGCTGCTCCGCCGCCAGGTTCAGGGTCCCCCCACCTGGGAAGAGCCCACCCATAGGCTGACCCGGGTCCCGGGGCCCCAGCCCGGCCGAGCCCGGGCTTCCCATGGGGTGCCCAGCAGTGACCCTTCTCCCCTCCCCCGCTCCAGGTGGGCCCGGCCGGGTCGCAGTTTGGCCTCCTCGCCTGCCTCTTCGTGGAGCTCTTCCAGAGCTGGCAGCTACTCGAGCGGCCCTGGAAGGCCTTCCTCAACCTGTCGGCCGTTGTTCTCTTCCTGTTCATCTGCGGCCTCCTGCCCTGGATCGACAACATCGCCCACATCTTCGGCTTCCTCAGCGGCCTGCTGCTGGCCTTCGCCTTCCTGCCCTACATCACCTTCGGCACAAGCGACAAGTACCGCAAGAGAGCCCTCATCCTCGTCTCGCTGCTCGTCTTCGCCGGCCTCTTCACCTCGCTCGTCATCTGGCTGTATGTCTACCCCGTGCACTGGCCCTGGATCGAGTACCTCACCTGCTTCCCCTTCACCAGCCGCTTCTGCGAGAAGTACGAGCTGGACCAGGTGCTGCACTGACCGCCTGCACACCACCCCCAGGCGGGGCATCGCTGCTGCCCATAGGGTGCTGAGGGCACTGGGGCCCCGGGCCGCACTCCATCAGGCGAGACAGTCACAGGGCAGGTCCTCCGGGGCAGTGATTTCTTTCCCAAGGTCCTCAGGCTTTGTCCATCCCCCCCTCAGCCTCTGCTGGTGCCTCCCTGCCCCCCGCCCCACACCCCATCACTGTGAGCGTGCCCTTTACTGGGACATGGGCAGGGTTCCCGCCCCTGCCTCACCATGCCAGCCCTCCTGCCCGTCTCTCCTCCTGTCTCTGCCCTAAGAGCCCATGTCCCTCATTCATCAGTGGCCTGGTGAGCCTGCCCTTGACGCTCCTGGAGCAAACTTGTGGGAAAGGCTTTGTCGTGGTCTGGGGCAAAGAAAGAGCAACAAGACGCGGTTAGGCTGGGATGCTGGGAGCCTTCGCTTGTCCTGAGCACACAGAGGCTGTCCCCTCTGTGTCCCTCCTGGCCCTCCCTTCGAGTCAGTGTTCTGCCTCATGGGGCTGGCTCTGAGGAGGCCGGCCCTACCCCGCTCTGCCTCACTCCTGCCCGAGTTGGGGTGGCTTCCCAGGGGTTGCCCAAGGCTTGGTCAGACCCATTTTTTACTGGTTTGTATTAAGGTTCTAATTTTTAAAAGTAACGCTAACTTTATATATGGATGATGTCTCAAATGTATTAAATGATATTCTTTAGAAGTATCATCTTTTGACCTGAGGGGCTCTAGCACAATGAAAGCTGGAACTTTATTTGGGGTGTGGGGTCAGCCATGAGCTCAGGGGCAGGGCCTTGGCCCAAGGGGATGGTGGAAAATGTGGGGGGGATTTGGTTGGACCAGAAACCAGGTTTGGGGCCCCAGGGGGTCCCTTGAGAGGGCCGGGTTAAATGCCTGGAGCCCAGGGGCAGTGAGGGTCTGGCTGCCCCAGCAGAGACGGTGGGGGGAAGGCACCACCCTCGTCCATTCCATGCCCCACCCACAGCCCTCACCCCACATCAAGGAGCCACGTGGGAGGTTAGGCCAAGCAACCACTTTATTAGAGGGGAGAGACCTAGGGGGTGTGAGGCCAGGGGTGGGGGGCGCATGGGGTGAGCTCAGAGGTGGCCCCTGCTCTTTCCTGATCCCAGCTACCCCTCGTTCTGGGGCTGAGGATGAGAAAGGGAATCCATGAGGCTGGGGAGAGTAAGGGCCTTCTGAGCACCAGGCCTGTCCCGTGAGGGCGAGGGTGTTGCCCGCCCAGGGGGCCCACCATTGGTTCCTGAGAACGAAGGAGTCGCTGGGGTGGGTCACAGGACGCCTGCTGTCCCCAGTTACCAACCTCTCCCCGCCTCTGGCACGATTGGGAATGCAGGGGGTCCAGAGAGCCGCACAAGGACAGGCTGGGAGGTGTACCGCCCGCGCTGTCGCTGGCAACTGGGTGGGGGAGACCACGGGATATCGGGGCTGGGTGGGAGCCCCCAACCTGCCTCCCCAGAGCTCCAGCACCTGGCTGCGGGCACTGGGGACGGCAGCCAGGTTGGATGGGGGGGCGGGGGAGGGGGCGGGGAACAGGGGCTTCAGCAGCCGCTGTTCCTCCTCCGGGAGGCATGGTCCCGCATGGAGCGCTGCAGCTCAGTGAAGGTGAGCGAGCCCAGGGTGATGGCGCACGGGCCCACAAGGTGGAAGCCGAATTTCTGGTAGAAGGGCACCAGCTTGTCCTCACACATGAGCACGGCCCGGCGCACTGTTGGCTGCCGGCCCAGGTACTGCAGGAAGCGCCACATCAGGATGAAGCCCTTGCCTTGCCCCCGGAAAGTGTGGTGCACAGCCAGGGCGCGGAGGTGGGCCATGTGGCCCCCAGGCCGATGCAGCGCCATCGACTCCTGGGAACGGGCAGGGGACAGGGGACGTGAGTCCAGTGCATCTCTCTCGACGCCTGCCTCCCAAACCAGCCCCCCTCCCCCCGGCCTCCAATCGGGGCTCCGTTCCTACCCACAGAGGGCCCCAGATTGGGAAGCGTACCCTGGAAGGCCTTTGAACCCCCAAGAGGTGGGTCCTTTTGACCTGGGAGAGGACCAGAGGAAGAAATCCCAGCCCAGGGGCTCCTCTGCCTCCCTCCAAGTCAGAGAAGCCGGGGCCTGGTGGCGGCAGCCTCCCTCCCTCCCTCCCTCCCTCCCTCCGGGAGGCCAAGCCCCTCAGCCACCCTGCCCTCACCTGAGTGAGCCTCTCCTCATCCCAAAGCGAGGCGATGATGAAAGCCACAAGGCGGCCCTCCTGGAACCAGCCCATGGAGAGCTCGGGACACAGGGTCAGGAAGTGCTTGATCTCATCCAGATACAAGGGGCAGATGCCCACGACAGAGATGAAGGCTGGAAGAGGAGGCACGGCAGGTGACTCGGTGGTCCCCATGCCGCTGGCCACTGCACCAAGTGTCTGCTCGGAAGCCTAGGCGTGGTTTCCCCCTCCCCTCCGCCATAGGAAACCAGGGGATTCAGGACCCTTCCCATCCCTGCTTTGCTGCACACACACACACACACACACACACACACACATGCACGCACACACTCAATCTGATACTCTGGGGCCCCAGCCGCCAAGGACAGTGGCTCCTCCCCACGGGCAGACCCTGTGCGGGAACCGCTCACCTTCACGTTCAATCTCAAACACGCTGGTGGCATCCTCTGGGGTGAGGCAGCGGAACTCGCTGGCGGGAAGTGTATGACGCCGCGGGCGGCTTGGGGCCTTTGGGATCCCAGGCTGCAGGGGCGAGGCCTCAGGCTCCAGGTGGCTCGTGCTCTGTGTGGACATTCTGGATGCTGGTGCCTCCTCGGGGTGCCCCAGCTTCAGAAGTGCCCAGAAAGCACCTATCGGAGGGGAGCGAGAGTCGGGGGCATGGTCCGCGTCTCCAGTAGGGGCGGGCCAGGGTGAGGGCACCTCTTGCCTCTTGTAGCCGGACCTGGGGTCAGGTGAGTCCCAAAGCAGATTCTGGGGACTGTAAACATTGGTGCCCTCTCCCCGCCTTTCCCTTCTCAGTTAGAGGCACCCGAGAAACAGGCCTGCCAAACCCCCAGGTCTGGCCTCACTGCCCTCCGGGGACATGTAAGCCTCAGGAGGCTGTGGGAAGGTCAGGCGCCCTGACACTGCCGCCCAAGGTCGGAGGGGGAACCGCTGACCACTTTTAACACAGTTTGTCCTATCTGCCCAGAAGGAGACTTTCTGGACCGTTGGGTGGAAGATTCCACGGCTCCAGCTTTTTTAGGCAGCTTCAGCCGTTGACACTGGAGCAAAAGACCTTTAATACAAGTGGGTTCTCAGGGAACCTTCACATTTACTCAGCCGGCCTCAGACTGGACGATGCACGCCTGGGAAAGGCATCAGGAGAGCAGCGGTAGCCTGAGGGAGCAGGGAGTGGGCCTGGGGAGCGTGCTAGACTCCTCCTGCCCTGCCCCTGGCTCACCGGCCCCCTGTGGCTCTTTGTCCCTCCCAGAATGCCCTGCAGATTCTTAGAGGTGGCTGTCCTTCCATTACAAAGCCCACGGCTTCCATACGTGCCTTGTCCCCCCTCCCCTCCCTTTCCTCCCTACATCCAGAAGCCCCAGGCCAGGTAGCTCCTGTTCTGAAGGCTGGGAGCCAGGGGCAGGGGTCCCACTTACCAGCACCCGAAATAGGGGCCCAGTGTTCCCACCACAGAGCTGATCCCCCTGGAGGTGGCCCGCAGACATGGGAGACAGGGAACTCTGGGACTCACCCTCCGGCGCGCAGCTTGCCTGCTGCAGCAGGTGTCTATGGGGAACATGTGATGTTCTCACCGATTTATAATCCCTGCCCTGCCTCCAAGTCACACCCGCAGGACAAAGCCAGGGTCAGACATCAGCATGACACACTGGGTACACAAGGGATTACAGTGATTGATTAAGGCCTCAGAATGTGGGGAGGAGGAGCACAGGCCTAAAACCTCAGGGGTCCTAAAACCTCAGAGCTCTAATCCCAGCTCTGGTTCTGGCTGGCTGGGACTGGCATTCACCCTTTGTGCCCCGGAGGCTTGAGCAAGCCCACCTCCGAGGGGCCTTCCAGCTCCGGGAGCTGAGAGTGCTGCCATTTATAGTGCCTGCTGTGTGCTGAGCTGCAGGTAAGAATGTCCTTTAATTCTCATGACAGCCCTGCCGAGTACTAACCCCATTTTACAGAGAAGGAGACTGAGGCTCAGAGAGGTTGAATAACCTGCTTAGAGCCTCCCAACAAGTTGTGGAGGCAGGAAAGGCAACCCCAGGTCTGTCTCCCTGTACTATCACAGGCAGGGTGTGTTGATTTTCCGCACGGCAGATGCACGTCTTCACGGTCCTACTGACCATCAGACTGTATTCTCAGGTCAGGGTCTCCCAAAGCGAAGGGAGCCAGTGTGTGGCCCATCGGCCTTGGGGAAATGCCCAGATCTCAGTGAGCCTGGAGAGGCAGGCAGGGCTGGAGTCCGCAGTATTCAGACCTTGCCGTGTAGACAGAGACAAGCCACTGATCACCAGACAAACCCCTCTGCATCCTGCCCTCATAAATTACCTCCTCCGTGTATATAACCAGCATCCCTCTTTCTAGAGCGCTCTGGGGGAAAGCCCCAGGTCCAGAAGTAATAGTCAAAGCCTCATGCTCACCTCGCAAAAACCAGCCTAAAGAAGCATGAGGTCCTTCGCGACTCATGTCTCCCCCTGCCATCACCCGGGTACTCGGCCTGGCCTCCCACACCTGCCATTACCCCAAGGTACTTAAACAACCCCGAGGTGGTGCGACTGCCGCTTTGGAAGACTCCTGCTAAAGCTGGACTCACGCCCTGGGACCTGCAATCCCACTCAAACACCAAAAGAGCTAGAAGGGTCCCCACCTGGAAATAGCCCAAACGACCATCCACGCTAGAAGGGACTATGGAATATACACAAAATGGAGGATCATCCGGCAATGAGAGCAAACGACTGTGATGACATAGGGCATCACCGAGGACGCTCACCCAACGTAACAGTGAATGCAAGAAGCCCCAAAACAAGGGTTTTGAAACAGAATCTATGAGTCCGCGGATTGATTCTGTCCTAATTTGTGTTAGAAGCAGCAGCTGCCCAAGGAAGGGCTTCTGGGGTGCTGGCAATGTAACATTCAGTTCTTACATTGGACGAGAGAGGTGGAAATTCATTTTGTGGGAAATTTGTGCCCTTTTATGTATGTACGTACGCTCTACTTGAAGTTTACTTCAATATTCCAGAGATTCTTCCACCTGAAACGCCAGCTCCAAAATTCCTTGATTACCAATGACCTTGGCTGCAGCCCATGGCCAAGGCTGCCCCCCTCCCAGGGTGGCGTCAGTCAGCACCTGCTGTGAGTTCTTCCTCCCCCATCAACGGTCTCCTGCTCTTCCGTCTTCCCCACCTCCAGGACCTCAGACCTGCAGACTTCCCTTCTTTCCCTCCAGCTCACACCCTTCCCGCAGCCCTTTGCTCTTCCCTTGCTGGCACCCACCCCTGTCCTGCGCTATCAGGGGCTGATTTCTATGCCTGCACTTTAGTGCTGATGTCCTGTCTACCCTCTGCAAAAGGAGGGCCTGCTCTTGCCGGAGCCCTGCCTACATGGCTCTGACACTGGGGTCCCCAGCCCAGCCCAGATGCCCACCGCACCCATACTCCTTTCTGTGGGGTCCCTTCCTCGCAGGGCCTCTCTGCTGTGTGAGGCCCAGCAGAACCCCCAGAGCTTAACTTGCCCCCCACCCAAACTGCTACCAGGCACTCCCCGTCTTTCCCCTCCTGGGGACCCACAACAGACCTCTCAGGCCGGCCCAGAAGACCTCCTCATGCGTGGCTTTAGAGCCTGGCTGGGGAGACATGTCCAGGACCGGGGCTGGGCACCTCTACCCCCAACTTCAAGGTCTCAGGAAAGGCCTTCTCTGTTCTTCTTAGACCCTGTGGCTCCACTGTGTCCCCTCACGCCCATCACCACTGCCCGGAGCCACCAGAGAAGAGGAGGCTATTGAATCTGCCTCTCCTTTGATTGACCACTGTATGGCCCTATTCTTTCTGGAAAATATCTCTAGACACATGGAACCTCAGAGACCAAGACAAGACATTATACTACACATGGCTAAACCGGGGGGGGGGGGGCCCAATCCCCCAAGGGGGCAGGGGAGGGAGAGGGAGGGTGACCTATCCCCATCAACTGGAAGAACATGACAATATACCATCAACGATGAGAAGGAAAAACATGGGTGAGGGGCACACGGGGTTGACAAGGACAGAGAAGGATGCCCTCTATAGTGAAATTAAGAGACAGATCAAGAGTGACTGCATTTATCTCTAGTCCCAGCCTGGCTGAGGGATAATCGCCAGAGGCATTCCAGAACACCAACCACTTCCGGACACCAGGGCGTCCTTCCCCACAAGCGGCTGTCATCAAATTCATGTGACCAACAGAGTGACCTCAGGGGACGTATCTTGTGAATAAGGTTGTCAGATTTAGCAAATAAAAATGCAAGAAGCCCCGTGAGTTTCAAATTTCACGTAAACAAATTTTTTTTAAGATTTTATTTTTATTTTTATTTTTTCGGTGCAAAAAGGTGATTTTATTATAGCACGGGGACAGGACCCCGTGGGCAGAAAGAGCTGCCTAAGGATGTTATTTTTAAGTAATCTCTACACCCGACCTGGGGCTCGAACTCACAACCCTGAGATCGAGTCACCCATGTTCTACTAAGACAGCCAGGTGCCCCACAAATAACTTGGTTTTAAGTTTATTTATTTATTTTGAGAGAGAGAAAGAGAGAAAGAGAAAGAACCAGCAGGGGAGAGAAGGGAGGGAGGGGCAGAAGATCCGAACCAGACTCTGTGCTGGCAGCAGAGATCCCCACCCAGGGCTCAAACTCACGAACTGTGAGATCATGACCTGAGCCAAAGTCAGACGGACGTTCAACCGACTGAGCCCCCCAGGCGCCCCATCCCCACGAGTAATTTTTTTTTTTTTTTAAGTAGAAGTCTGCCCCTGCAATATTTGGGACACACTTATACTAAAAAAGTGTTGATCCAAAATTCTGATTCCCACCTGAAATTCATGCAACACTGTATGTCAACTCTATTCAGATTTAAAAAATATATATTTTTAAATTCTGATTTTATTGGGCATCCTGTGTTTTATCTGGCTACTCTATCTATGAGATCTAAGAAAGGGAGTGGTCAGCACAGACCGGGAAAAGGGCCATGAGGGAACCAGGAAGGATTGTGTGCCCGCACCGGGGCACAGGGAAGAAGGTGCCCGAGCCTTGGGCAGGGCTGAAGCCCTTGGCTCTCCAAACCCCGATCACGTACATCATGGTGTGACGCCACTAGCCATCACTGTGACCTATCCAACTCCCCCTGCTCCACACCAGGGCTCCTCATGCCTGGCTGCACACTGGAATCCCCTGGGAGCTTTAAAAAATTCCAAGCCTTGTGTCATTCCCCTCCCACTCCCCAAGATTCTGATTTTAAGTTCTGGGCTAGGGCCCCAGGAGCGTAGACCCTGCCCCAGGGGCTTCCTCTGTGCAGCCAGGCCTGAAACCACTGCTCAAAGTACACATTCTCCAAGGGGCGCCCCGCTGGCTCAGTCAGTAGAGCATGTGCCTCTTGGTCTGTGGGTCGTGAGTGTGAGTTGAGTTGATTAAAAATTAAAGATACGCTGACCCATTGGCAAGACTTCCCCCGTCCCCCATCTCATCCCTGCTTCCCCCTCTCCGTCACCAGCACCGTCACCTGCAACGACTCCGATGCACCCGCAGAGCCTGGCACAGAGTGGCAGCGAGCATCCACCTGGGCCCAGGTGAGTGACGCCCTATCCCAGGACCTCTGGGAACTTCCCCCACGGGGCTGCACCTGCTCTGCTCTCCTCTCCCCCTCTCAATGTGACAATGGCCTGCCCAGGGGAGTCCACCTGGGGAAGACAGAGGAGTGGGACCCCTGAGAGACAGGGCCCAGAACACCCTGATGATGTCTCTGAGACCCCAATTTCCCATGCAGAGCAACGGAAAGGCCCTAAGGGGCAGGGCAGGCAGCCCTCTGTTTTGTCATCTGTGCAACCAGTTGCATTTTTTTATTTTTATTTTTTTATTTTTTTTAATATTTATTTTTGAGAAAGAGACAGAGAGCGAGTGGGGGAGGGGCAGAGAGAGAGAGAGACAGAGAGAGAGAGAGAGAGAGAGAGAGAGAGACAGAGAATCCCAGGCAGCTTCCACGCTATCAGCACAGAACCCGATGTGGGGCTCGAACTCCCCAACCATGAGATCATGACCTGAGCCGAAACCAAGAGTTGGACGCTTGACTGACTGAGCCCCCGAGATGCCCCTGTAGTTGCGTCTTTTGGTGGTTTTGAGGGTGGCTTGTTTCTCTTAACTCCCTCCCTGGACTTCAGATCTGCTCTTCAAAGCTTGTTGCACCGCGCACATTTTGTCATATTGAAGTTACCTTTTCAAACTGTTATGTGCAGGCTCCCTGGGAAACAGAAACCGAGATAGAGCATTGCATGCAGGGTCTCCCTGGGGAGAGCTCTCGGGGGCAGACCCTGTCAGGGAGCAGGGGAAGCAGCCCTGGGCCGAGGGACAGGTCAGCCATGGTGACGCCGCTGCCACAGAGGCCTCAGCCCGTCTCGTGGGAGCTCAGGAGCCAGGAAGCCCTTCAGAGACGCCCAGATTGAATGAAGCCGGGGGCAGACGTTTCTGCCCTGCATTGACCTTGGTTGAGGCAACTTCCTGAGCTGAGACCAAACCTGCCAGCCAGGGGGTAGGTGCTCTGGATCCTTCTCTCCAAGCTGCCAAGAGCCGCCCTGGCAGTGCCTTAGCACCAACTTCCGGGGTCCTTGCCAGGGTGATAAATCCCACTATAGGGAGAAGCGGAAGTTCCCAGAACTATACACTCACCTTATCCGACTTGATGTTCTGCTTCTCTTGGCCCAGTGTCCTTGACTCCAGTCCCACGTTCTCCCAGCTCCCGTCGGTACCTACAGGCCCTTCCAGGTCTAGCCTTTCTCCTCGTTTAGGTGGCCCAGCACATAACCAGCCGGGTTATGCTGTGATTTAGACCCAGCTATTGGTCTGGTCCAAAGAGAAGAGGTAGAGTAGGTCCTTGGGGTTGGGGGGGAGGGTTGGCGCTTGTCTTACGAGGAAGAGTCTTGTCTTCCAGCAAGGAGAAAGCACTAACCTGTCACAGGCAGGAGGGGGCCACACCTGTGAGGGTCCAGAAGGCTCAAGGAGATTTTCTCAAGGCTTTGAGAATTTCGAGCGCAGCGACCCAGATATTGCCAGATGTCTCAGAGTCCCCCTTCTTCCCAGTGAGGGTCCTCCTTGGCATAGCTGACTCCCTAAGGTTGGGAATTCAACCTCCTCTGGGGCCCTGCTGGTCTTACTAAGTCCAGAACCTGATCCCCCACTTTTCTCTGTTTCCTGGCCTCAGGAGGCGAGTTTCTTTACATGCTGCCTAGGAGACCTTCTGGCTTCTATACTGAGCCTTGAATTGGTGACCCATCACCCATAGCTTTTCACTGTCTCTACTCATGAGATCCCATAGTCCTTACAAGGACCGCTCTCCCATACCTTGCAAATGCCTGACAGTTTTTTTTTTTTAATTTATTTTTGAGACCGTGAGAGACCGAGAGCGAGCGGGGGAGGGGCAGAGAGAGAGGGAGACATAGAATCCGAAACAGTCTCCTGCCTCTGAGCTGTCAGCACAGAGCCCGATGCGGGGCTCGAACTCACAGGCCACGAGATCATGACCTGAGTTGAAGTTGGCCGCTTAACCGACTGCGCCCCCCAGGCGCCCCTGCCTGAGAGTTTTTTTTTTACCACCATCGAATTTCCTTCCACCGGTACCCAACCCAGTTCATCGCCCACAACAGTTTTAACAATTGCACCACTGTAGTGTGCCAGGGGCCAGAATGTTACACCTGCCACTACTGGTGGGACTCCTCATTAGTAGGCAGATGACCTACCTCTAGAATCCCACTGTCTTTTTTTAAGTTTATTTATGTATTCATTATTTTTTATTTTTTAAAAAATTTAGAGACAGAGACAGAGCATGAGCAGAGGAGGGGCAGACAGAGAGGGAGACACAGAATCCGAAGCAGGCTCCAGGCTCTGAGCTGTCAGCACAGAGCCCGATGCCGGGCTCAAACTCATGAACTGTGAGGTCATGACCTGAGCCGGAGTCAGATGTTCAACTGACTGAGCCACCCAGGCACTCCTCTTTATTTGTTTTTGGGAGACAGAGAGAGCAAGAGGAGGAGGGGCAGAGAGAGAGACGGAGAGAGAGAATCCCAAGCCGGCTCCACACTGTCAGCGAGAAGCCCAATGCGAGGCTCGAACTCACGAACCGTGAGATCATGAGACCATGGCCCGAGCTGAAACCAAGAGTCGGAATTCAGGGGACACTGAGCCACCCAGGTGCCCCTAGAATTCCTTTTAGGGTCCGTTCCATGGGAGCACACTTGGCACCACTTACGGGTCAAATTGCCCAGGAAACGGACTTAAAGACTCTGAGGATGTTTACTGGGAGTGTCGTCAGGGAGCGAGGTCAGCAGAAGTGGGCAGAAGGAGAAGTTTAACCTTGATGAGGAAGCTCCAGTGGGGACCTCAGCTGATCCCAAGGGAAGCTCCGAAGCTGGGTGGCCCTTCCCAGGTGTCCTGCATGGAGGTGAGAAGGCCAGGCTTCGTTCCTCCTTAAGGACGGTCATCGGATGAGTGAGGCACCTTCTCTGGGCCAGGGGCAATCCTTGCAAAGATATCAGCAGCCAGTGCCTGGCAGCGCGGGGCAGATCTTGGGATCTGAAGGTGGATTCGGGCTGCACACCACAGTATCCACCGACGCCCCCCGTCTCCCCTGCAGGCTTTATAATCCCCTGGAAAACAGAGCCCGGGGTGGAAGTGTGGCATTGTGTCCCCCGCCCCGAGTGGTTGTCTATCAACTCGGTGTTGATTCTTCCGTTGAGGAGGATGGCATTTGGCTTCTTGACTTCCTGTGGATTTATTTTGAAGCCTCATTTGCATAGACAGGCTGGTTTCACTGCAGGGCCGAGTGGAGCCCCGTCCTTATTTGGGGTTCAATATCTGACATTACACAGGCAGTTTCCTCGGGAACCTTCCAGACCTCTCTGGAATGAAGGTGTCAAAGGCAGGGAGGGATCGCCACCTCCTGGAGAAAGAAGGGACCTACAGCTCCCTGAACATCTGGAGCCCTGCTGTCCAAGAGAAAGGTCACCGGGAGCCCCACATGTGACTTTCCTTTGTCGTAGCCACATGAGAAAGAGCCAAAAGACACAGGTGAGCTTGATTTTAATAATATATTTTATTTAGGGGCGCCTGGGTGGCTCAGTCGGCTAAGCATCTGACGTCGGCTCAGGTCATGATCTCACGACTTGAGGGTTTGAGCCCCGCGTCGGGCTCTGTGCTGACAGCTTGGAGCCTGGAGCCTGGAGCCTGCTTGGGATTCTGTGTCTCCCCCTCTCTCTGCCCCTCCCCCGCTCACGCTCTGTCTCTCGAAAATAACTAAACATTAACAAATTTTAAAAATAATATATTTTATTTAACTCAGTACATATACAATAAGGTCATTTCAACAAGTAATCAATATAAAATTATTAATGAGATATTTTGGATTTTTTTTTTTTTGCAAACAAGTCTTCAAAATTCAGTGTATACTTTACACTTACCGCACATACCAATTTAGACGAGCCGCATTTTGAGTGCCGAAGAGCTGCATGTGGTTAGGGGTTACCCCAAAAGACAGCACAGATCTAGAGGCTGAAGTCCGAGGAGAGAACAAGAGTATGTGCGTGTTCGTGTGTGCATGCATGCGGGGTGAGTGTGCATCTGTGAGGGGTATGTGAATGCTCCTCTCCATATACAGGAAACAACGGTAACAGGACACTTGAAGAAAAACAGAGGTGTCAGGTCCCAGAGACCCGATGACACATCTAGGGCCGTTGGGGGAGGTTGGCTGGTTTTGTTCAATCACTCAACAAAAATCTTTGGAGCACTGGGCACCTGGGTGGCTCAGTTGCTTGAGTGTCCAACTCTTGGTTTAGGCTCAGGTGATGGGCTCGCGGTTTGTGAGTTTGATGCCCATGTCGGGCTGATGGTGTGAAGCCTGTTTGGGATTCTGTCTCTCTCCCCTTGCCCTGCTCTCTCTCTCAATCTCAATCTGAAAATAAATAAACTTAAAAAACAAAACGAAACCTTTGAAGCACCTCCTATGCGTCAGACCTGTGCTGGATGCCGGGATACAAAGATGAAGAAGGGCACAATAGAGGGGAATAAACACAATCACACAGGTGTTACCAGGTAAGGGGGGGGGGGGCTAAGCAAGGGAACAGGTGCTTGGAGGACTTCTTAGATAAGAAGGCACAATCTGGGTTTTGTGAGATGAAGAGGAGTTCTTTAGGTAAAAACAGGAGTTGAAGTCGAGACAAATTCTTCCAGGCAGATGGTGAACAAGTGAAAAGGCACCAGGCCCCAAAACTTGGGGTCCTGGAGGAGGCAGCCCAGGCTGGAGCATGGAGCATGTGCGTGGGGTGGACAGCTGGAAGCCAGGGTTGGAGGCAGGTAGAGGAACTTGATTCTAGAAGGGTTACCTGGTGGGCCAGGAGAGCCGCCGAGAGATGTTAAGCCAAGAAGTTGGATGATTGTGTCTGCATTTTGCAGCTCCCTGGGGACAAGGTGGCACATAGTTTAGGCAGCAGGGTGAGGGGTGCATGGGGGTGCATGCGCTGGGGGGAGGGGCCTGGTAAGGAGGCTCCAGCAACAATGTGGGGGAGATGGGGATGAGCTAACCCCAGCAGGTAACCGTTTCTCAGGCTGCAACACGGAACAGACGCTATGCCATCTATTCACCAAGTCCGTGAAATTCTCAATAGCCCTAAGAAGTAGGTACTATTATTCCTATTTCACAGAAAGGAAACTGAGGCTCACTGAAGTGGAATAGCTTGCCCAAGGCCACACGGTGAGTCACTGGCAGCGCAGGCTTCAAACCCAGGTCCGTCTGATTCTGGGACCCTACTCCTAGCCACCAGGGCACCAGGGCACCACTCCACCTCCCCAGTGGAGCTGCTCTGGAGCTGGGGGGTGTGGGAAGGGGGTAGAGGGGCCATGACCTGGGCTTTGATTGCACGTGGAACTTAACCCCCAGGTGGCCAATTTGGGACCCAGGTAGGTGATGCTGCCATCAACCTGGGTGAGGAGTCTGGGAGAAAAAAAAAATGGGTTTGGGGGAAGATGTCACTTTGTGACATTTGGCCGGTCATCCAGGAAGTACCCATGAGTTGGTGCTGAGGACAAGGCCCTGGCCTGGCGATCCGGGACTTGGTGGCGAGGAGCGTGGCATGACAGAGCAACAGCAGTCCTACCGTGCTTCGAGCTGGTCTGGTGGATTTGCTGTCCTCGGCCCCTGTATCCGCAGGAAGGAGGGAAATGGGGTGGCCCTGCCAACCCTGGGCTCTCACGAATTACTCCATCTTTCCCCTGCCGCCCCTGGTACAGAGTGTTTTGCTCCGTGGGTCGCAACCATTCCTCAGAGTCAGGAGTGAGAGTGGCCAAGAGCCAACCCATCTGGGTCTTGATCCCAACTGCCCTGCAGGGTGATCTTGGGCAAATCCCGTGGTTCTCCCAGGGCATCGATACAAAAAGGGGCAAGGCTCTAAGGGCGAGAAGGACTCCTTTAATTCCCAAAGCCCATGATTGTGGAGTAACCCAGAGCTGGAGCCTCAGGCAAGGGCATTTCTCCAGCCACCACTACCACCACCACCACCACCACCACCACCACCACCACCACCACCACCGGGCTGGGGGAGGGCTCCCCAGGGTAGCTCCCCTCCCCCTCTGTCTTCCCAGCTGAAGACCCCAGGCACCCTAGAGCCTCCAAACAGGTACTCCAGGATAGAAGGAGTTCTCTGGGCCCATCTGGATTCACTCCTACTGGGAGGCTTCGAAAGGCCAAGCAGGCTGGGGCTCCCCCATGGGGCAGTGGGAGGCCCTGGGGCCGCGCACACACTTCTTTAACCCAGTGGCCGTTTAAGATAGGGATAAGGCAGGGCCTGCTTCCCAGAGATCAGTTCAGGCTGCTGTGAGCTCTGATGCCAGCCCTTTAGCAAGGGGAGTGGCCAGACTGGTTCAGTTTCTCGCAGGCGTGTTTGTAAATAAGCAAAATTCTCCTGAGAAGAATCTCTATTCCCCAAGAAGGACTGGGTATCCGGGCCATGAGAGGAGGGGTTTCTCCACTGGGGAATGAAGGTGTTGTTTTTTTTTTTTTTCTTTTTCATTCAACAATGATGAAAATAAAAACTAAGCCACCGTTCCCATCCCAGCTCACCCCCCTCACCAGCTTGGGTGTGCAGACTGTGGCTGGGGGCTCGGGAATCAGGAAGGAGTCAGCTTGAGACCTTGGCTGGAGCACCTCAGGTCTGAGTGAGGTTGGGAGGAATGGACTGAGCCTCTTCTTCTAAAAGGACTCTGACGCAGCTCAAACTGGGGGTGACAAAAAAGGTTCGGTCAGTTAAGCGTCCGACTGGGGCTCAGGTCATGATCTCACAGTTGGTGGGTTCGAGCCCTGCGTTGGGCTCTGTGCTGACAGCTCAGAGCCTGGAGCCTGCTTCAGATTCTGTGTGTGTGTGTCTCTCTCTCTCTGCCCCTCCCCTGCTCACTCTCTGTCTCTCTCAAAATAAAATAAAGACATAAAAAAAATAAAAAAATAAAAAAAAGGCTGAGAGAGAGCACCAGCAGGTACTTGGATGTATGGGACGAGGGTGGGAAACTGACCAAATGGAGGACCAGGAATCTCGGGCCTTTGCCACCCCCTGATACGGTACATCATTGAGCACCAAGACAGGTGCCAGGCACTGTACTAGGTCCTGGGGTGACAGGCATACCCAGGACATGATCCACGTGCTCACAAGCGGTTTTGTTAGTAAGGGAGAGATCAGCGTTTGAACCCAAAGACTCTTACCTACAACCGAGCAGTTTCCTGGGGGGAGGGGGACAGCACAGTGTTGGCATGATGCTTCACAAAAGGCGGGCTCATATTCCTCTCTCACAGAGGACTAATCTATGTAAAGGTGGAGAATCTATATAAAGCACTTAGTATAGTACCTGGTATTAAGTTACAGCTCAGTAAGTGGTAGCTATTATTAGCCATTATTATAAGAAGCTGCAGAATAAACATGGTACATCTTCCTGGAGTGCTGATTTTGCTCAGTGATTAGGGAGGAAGGACATTCTTTTTACATTAAAACAAACGCAGACATAGGCTAGAGTAGGGTGCAAAACTCACTTGGATTTTTAAAAAATATATTTATGTTTATTTATTTATTTACTTTGAGAGAGAGTGTATAAGCAGGGGAGGGGCAGAGAGAGAGAGGGACAGAGAGAATCCCAACCAGTGCCGTCAGCGCAGAGCCCAAGGCAGGGCTCGAACCCAGGAACCGTGAGATCGTGACCTGAGCCCAGATCAAGAATCGGCCACTTAACCGACTGAGCCACCCAGGTGCCCCGTCGCTTGGATTTTTGAGCTCAAGATATTGAGCTCATCATTGCCCTGCCCTGTCAGCCTACTTGCTTGCTCCCCTCCACCCTGCATCCCTTGATAGACATAGGAACTAGAAAAGCCCCTGCACTTGAAGTCAGGAGACCTGGGTTCCAACGTGGCTCTGCAGGTTACTACGTTGTGACGCCAGGCACTGAATTCCTTGGGTCCTGTTTCCTCCTTGATAAAATGGAGTTAAGTACACCTATATCCAGGATTGTGACAATGCGCTAATGTATGTGAACGTGCCTGGCACAGTACCTGGTCAATAGCAGGTACTCAATAAATGTT
Source organism: Cryptoprocta ferox (assembly GCA_028646485.1). Taxonomy (NCBI): domain Eukaryota; kingdom Metazoa; phylum Chordata; class Mammalia; order Carnivora; family Eupleridae; genus Cryptoprocta; species Cryptoprocta ferox. The sequence continues at coordinate 52,287,106 of CM053565.1, read as the reverse complement.
AGGTTATCAGGGGGTGAGGGGAAAGGGCTGAAGGGGCATGGTAGGCGAACCAGAAGCTACTTATTGCTGTTAAGCCTGCCTGGTCTTTATGGGGGAGGGAGTGGGGAACTGAGTCTTTCCAGCAGTGATTCCAGATGGTCATTCATACACTGTGGTCCGGAATGGAAAGGCCATGGTTTGTGAGTCCAGCTTGGCCCCTAAACTGTATCCTAATTCCCCTTCCTCATTTGGCTCATTTGGCCACAGTTTTTCCTATATCTTAGTATGCGAGTTTTCTAAGGTTTGGGTCCATTGACAATGACCCCAACCCTAATATTACATCAAGATTCTAGAAGCACTTGCCTCGGGATACGTTATATACTTAGGCTGCCATCTGTGCTTCATGTATGTTCTTATGGCTTTTCCATGAGTGTAGTTCTGTATCCTTGGTGGCCTGAAAACTGCTCAAGGAACAGGGACCCTGCCTTTGTAACAGAACCCAAATACTGCACTATTGAACCATTTTACTAATCTGTCATTGATTTTCTTGCAGAAAAATGAGGAAAAAATGATTCTGACTGGGAAAGGTTAGGGCCATATTCTGAGTATTCTTAATTTCCTTCGAAGAACCCATTAGGAATCTGTCCTCTGAGAATGTATCTAAATTTCTTTTTTTAAGTTTATTTATTTATTTTGAGAGAGGGAGAAAGAGAACCAGTGGGGGAGAGGCAGAGAGAGAGAGAGAGAGGGGAAAGAGGATCTGAAGTGGGCTCGGTGCTGACAGCAGAGACCCCGATGCAGGGCTCGAACCCACAATCCATGAGATCATGACCTGAGCCGAAGTCGGATGCTCAACTGACTGAGCCACCTAGGCGCCCCTGAATGTATCTAAATCTTTCAGAACGTACTTACGGGGCACACTAGCATAATTACTTTTTATATTTAATTTCATTTAATTATTTTTTTAAGTTCATTTATTTTGAGAGAGAGAATACGAACAACGGAGGGGAAGAGAGAGGGAGAGAGAGAATCCCAAGCAGGCTCTGCACTGTCAGCAAAGAGCCCCATGCGGGGCTCCAACTCACAAACCGAGGGATCGTAACCGGAGCCGAAACCAAGAGTTGGAGGCTCAACTGACCGAGCCACCCAGGTGCCCCACGACTTTTTATGTTTTAAAATGGCAACATGGAGCAAACCGTGAGTGCAGCAGTTCTACCTGTCTAGACTTTTAGTCTAGGAAGGGAGGGTTGAAATATCATAGCAATGGTTAAGCTTTAATAAAAATAAAACACACTTCATTTTTATTAAGTGTATGTCAGGCACTATCCTATTTCCTTCAATCCTCCCAATTTCCCGATGACACATGTACTGCTATTATTACCGCTATTTTACTGATGACAAAATTAAGGTGAAAAAAAGTTTATCAGTTTACCTACCTTTACAAGATTAGTAAGTGGCAGTGCCAAATATTGGAATCCATGGGTACGGGGGCACCTGGGTGGCTCAGTCGGTTAAGCGTCCGACTTCGACTCAGGTCATGATCTCACGGTTTGTGGGTTCGGGCCCCGCGTCGGGCTCCGCGCTGACAGCTTGGAGCCTGGAGTGTGCTTTAGATTCTGTGTCTCCTCTCTCTGCTCCTCCCCCATTAGTGCACTGTCTCGCTCTGTCTCTCAAAAATAAATAACTGTTAAAAAATTAAAAAAAAAAAAAAAAGGAATCCATGGGCCCATCCCACTCCTAACTGCCCCATTATCCTACCTCTTGCTTACTAAGCCTCATGGAGCTTTGAGCCCTCCTACGTGGGTGTAAAGCCAAACCATAGGGGCTACTAATGCTTGATTATCTTTCTGATCTTTCTCCGGACCTCTTTCACCAGCCCCTCGACCCATCCCTGAGGAGTCATGAGCTTCCAAGCTTTGCGTGGAATGTCACTCTAGATACATTCTATACATGTCTTTTATAGCCTTGCTTACAAGCTGCCTTGGAGTTGCTTTTTAGCTACTTATTATGTACGTGTTTTGTCTCTCCAACCAGATTGTAAACACCTGGAGGACAGGACGGTATCTTGCCCTTCCCCCCCTCCCCGTGCGGAGGACTAGGGCTGGGGACGCCCAGGAGGCTCATCAAAGGTCCTTGACAGCCTCCGGACCTTCCTCCGCCCCACCTCGGCCCCTCCCCTTTTCCTCGGTGACCACTCCACTTCCTCCTCCGGGGTCCCCCCCGAACCCGGTCCCGCTCCCATTACTTCCACCCCCCTCTGGCCCCGCCCCTCCCTCGGGGACTCCACCTTTCCCCCGCCCCCGGCAGCATCTCCAGCGTCCCCTAGCGACGAGGCAGGAGCTCCTAGCAACCGCATCTCGGTTCCCAGACGACGGCGGCACGTAGGGCCACGTCAGCGCGCCGTGGCCCCGCCCCCGCGCCGGCTGGCCCCGCCTCCCCGTGCCGCGTTCGCCGCCGCCGCCGCCGCTGCCGCCGCCGCCGCCGCCGCCGCCGCCGCCGCCCGAGACTCGCGCAGAGCAGTTATGGCGGATCCCGCAGCGCCCGCGCCCGCAGCTCCGGCCCCCGCCCAGGCCCCGGACGCGGCGCCGACCCCGGCCGCGGCCCCCGCCCCGGCGCCCGCGCCCGCCCCGGACTCGGCCTCAGGGCCGTCCTCGGACTCCGGCCCCGAAGCCGGCTCGCAGCGGCTGCTGTTCTCTCACGACCTGGTGTCGGGCCGTTACCGCGGCTCGGTGCACTTCGGGCTGGTGCGCCTCATCCACGGCGAGGACTCGGACTCGGAGGGCGAGGAGGAGGGCCGCGGGAGCTCGGGCTGCTCCGAGGCGGGGGGCGCGGGCCACGAGGAGGGCCGGGCCAGCCCGCTGCGCCGCGGCTACGTGCGCGTCCAGTGGTACCCGGAGGGCGTCAAGCAGCACGTGAAGGAGACCAAGGTGCGGCGGGCGGGCCGGGGGGCCGGGGGGCCCGGGGCCCACGCGGGGACCGAGGGGCTGCTGCGGGAGCCCGCGGCCGGGGAGGGGAGGCGCGCGAGGCGCTGGCCGGCGTGGTGCGACTGCAGTGGGCCGAGGTGGGAGGACAAGCCTCCGCGGAGGGGACGCTCCGGTGCAAAGTCATTGCACCAGCGCCGGGCGGCAGGGCGCCGCGCTCCCCCCGCGAAGGGGCTTCCACGCCGCGCGGCGCTTGTGTGCTGTCGGCCTCGAGATTATGTATGTGGACCCGCTACGGTGGGGAACCCCTGGGGCTCCGAGGCACGCTCGGCGTGACACCAGTGCGGCGTTTTGCTGACCCCCAAGGAGCCACATGCTGCATTGTGCATCCCGCAAGGAAGGCCGTGCCCGGTGCGTGCAGGGAAGGGTTGTGGG
>CM053565.1:52213979-52283671 GCA_028646485.1 Cryptoprocta ferox | reverse complement strand
GGGGGGGGATGTGACAGCTGCGACTGGAATTGATGACTCCCAAGTGCAGTTGGACTTCTTGAAAAAAATACTACAGAACCATGGATGGAGAAGAGCCACCCGTTTGGAAGCCTGAAGGGGTTTTTCCTGACCTGAGGCTGCGAAGCAAACATCAGACTCCCGTATGGTGTTGGGGTTGAGGTGACTGTTGCAGTTTTACAAGTGAAGGGGTTTATCATCGTAAACCCTGGAACCTTGAACCAAGGTTGGCTTGGTAGCCTCTTAGGTCATGTTTTCCTGAGTGTGAGTTCCTATCAGTGGTTCACACACACGCACACACCCCTGTATCTTTCACCCCTTCTTCATCTCCTCCTCTTCCTCCCCTTCCAAGAAAACATTTCTGAGCAGGAATCGGGCCTGTGCCGTTGACTGGTCTGATTTCAGGGAGGGCCACTGGGGAGGGTAATCTGGGTTTCTCACCCGCTGGGAGACACAGGCCACTGGGGAATGGGGCTTCAGGCCACCCTACAGAGGGGGTCTGTGGTAACAGCTCCGGCAGGGGAAAAGGCCCCTCTCCCAGGAAGAGCCTGTGCACCATTTCCTAGCGGCACAAATGACTGTTGGTACCGCATCTTTCCGCTCACCGGTGCGCACGCATCCCCAGACCCAGAAGTCCGCACACGGGACCCCTGGCCTCCCCTCAGAGAAATGCAGATCGAGGCACTAGCTGCCCTGACTCCGAAAGAAAATGACAAGTTCGTGTGCACACACACACACACACACACACACACACACACACACAAACAAAAACAAAAAAAAACAACAGTGGAAAATACTACTTTTTATAGCGGAATGCTCGTTAAACGTTCCCCTGGGCATGGGAGGGCTTGAGCTCTTTATGCTGTGTTTCTGCGTCGTCTTACTGGCACGTGGTGGCTCGTGTCTTTCTGTGGGTTTTGTTTTGTTTTGTTTATAAAAAACTGTTTTTCCCCAACTGTCTTCTCCAGAGGTTTGTGACTCTGGGAATGCAACTCATTTCACTGTGTCATGGCCTCCTGCCCCGGGCCTCAGGCTGGCAGGCCAAGTTCACGACCGGGAGCTGCCATGTTTATCAGTTGTTGTTCCTGTTCATCTTGACTTTGGTGGTTAACTTTGTTTACAGTTGTGTTCTGCCTGCCTCCTTCCACCATGTGTAATTATACACAAAGTTTGTCTTAAAACACCTATTTAGGAATTGAATAGGAAATAACTTTAAGGCGCCCGCTTGGGTATATTTTGAAGCTGGCCTCTTGCGATTTGCTTTGAATTTATTGAAACCCATTGTGGCTCCTGTGGTGGTGTTTTCCTTGCCACCGTAGTGTCTGTAGCTTCTGCGCTGAGGGGCGTAGGAACCTTAGAAGTGGTGGCATGTAGAGGGGCGTAGGAACCTTAGAAGTGGTGGCATGTAGGTGCCCATTTGTGGATGGCAAGACCCAGTTCTTTTTTTTTTTAATTAAAAAAATTTTGTTTAATGTTTTATTTTTGAGAGAGAGAGAGAGAGACAGCGAGAGAGACAGCATGAACATAGGAGGGGCAGAGAGAGAGGGAGACACAGAATCCAAAGACAGACTCCAGGCTCCGAGCTGTCAGCACAGAGCCCGACGCGGGGCTCGAACCCACCAACCGCGAGATCATGACCTGAGCCGAAGTGGGACGCCTAACCGGCTGAGCCACCCAGGCGCCCCAAGACCTCAGTTCTTTTAGGACTTGAGAGTGTGTTTGTCGGGGAAGGGAGCTGTACACCTGATGAGTAGCTCGAGGTTACCAGGAACCCTAGGCCCAGATGACCCTGGCTAGGGTGGTAGGGTGGGTCCTGGGACCTTGCACTTTAGGAAGTGGTTTAGGAAGTTTTTTTTTTTCCTTCTTCTTCTCACTTGTAAATCTGTGGAGGTGACAGTGTGCTGTAAAGGAAAGACCATCAGACCAAGGCTGAGCATTTAGGTTCCCATTCCTACTCCGTCGCTAATTTGGTTATGAGATTTGAGAACCCACGTACTGACGGAATAATGCGGTGACGGTATCAAGAAACGTATTTTTTTTTAAAGTTGCCACCTCTTGGCATTTTTTAAAATAGTACCCTTTTAGTGTGGAGTGTTTAGTGGGCTGTGGGGTATTTTTGTAGTTTCTGGGTTAATTTGCTGGGCAGCGAGTAAAGGCTTAATATGAGGCTCTTAATTTAAGTTTGAAACGAACAAATGCATGAAGAGAGATGAAGAGACGGGCCAACATGTTCTACGCCCTCTTGGCCCCTTCAGTGAAAATTATCGGCAGAAATCAAATAAGTAGCTCTTCCTTGAAACTGCAGAATTTATGGGCCAGTTCCTGAGGCTTCCAGCAGCCAAAGTTAAGCTTCTTTAGGGCTTAAAAGAAACATGAAGTTTGTGCTCCTTTCTCTCCTCACTCCTCTGACCCCTTCAGCATGGTAGCTGACTTATCCCCTTGACACTTTTCCCGCTTGGCCACCGATCTCCTGTGTGACTTGCCCCTTACCCGTCAGCGACCATCCTTGAGGAAACTTTTGGGATAAAGCCAAATGCCCACAGTCTCTTTGCCTTCTTGAGCACTGGCTAGACCTGGTGGGTCTTTCTGGTCTCCAGCTGTCCTGGGTGGACGCGACGGTGGCCCCTGTAAGGAAGAGAACAGACTGCTGTCTCTCAGTCCATGTTTGGGGGCTTCCTGTTTGGCTTTCCATCTCTTGTGCGCTGTCATTTGCTTTGAGTTACCACGACATTCAGAGTCTCTCCTGGTTTGAGATTTGAGGTCTCCAAATTAAGCTGTCTCTGATCACGCTGCTTTTCGAAGGCTGTGTGTGTGTGGAGCATCCCGCATGACAGGTCCCTCAGGAATTGGCTTTTCGGTTTATTTTTGGCTTCTGCTCAGGCCAGTATTTCCATTGGGCAAGCTATTTAGGTGTAGCATCGTGGTATGTGAAGCTGGCTTTGCCTCACTGGTCCAGGTGCTGGGCCCATTAAAAGTAATTGTTCTTAGTGATGTAACAGGAAGAAGTTATGTAAGGTTAGCCAAGACGCAGGACCGGGTGCATCTCATTGCACTTTATTCAGATAGGATCACAGCACTTGTAGACTCGCACGGCTGCTCTGTGATTTTTGTCCTTTGTCCTTTGGTTTCCCCTCTTCTGACTTCTGGGACTCGGTGCCGTGGTGGTGCCTCTGTCTGACTTGCCACTTCGCTCAAGGGCACCAGATGAAGGCTGTGTGTTTGTGGCCTGTGATGGGAAGTCAAAACCTTTGGGTGCTCTTCCCAGCTGTCACCTACTCTGAATGACCTTGGCCTAGTCACTGCCTCATTTTCTCTCTGCAGTGAAACACAAGATCTGTCTTGTTAGCCCTGAAATGAGCCTCAACCAGATGCGTAGCTAGGTGGTGTGGCCACTTGGCTATGAGCAGACACCATCCTGATGTCCGTCGGACAGAGCCGGCCCCCCCCGCCCCGTCCCTTCAGGAGATCACTTCCGTGCATCACAGGGTGGTGCAGCACCCGGGTGGCACCTTGGGAGGCAAAACGTGGGCCAGAGGGGTTTGTTTCAGCAGTGTAGGAGTTCCTCATTGATCGTGTTGTTGCTCTCGACCTGGCGAATTATAGATAGGACTTTTTTTTTTTTTTAATTTTCTATGTTTTATTTATTATTGAGACAGAGAGAGACAGAGCATGAGCTGGGGAGGGGCAGAGAGAGAGGGAGACACAGAATCCGAAGCAGCTCCAGGCTCCGAGCTGTCAGCACAGAGCCCGACGCAGGGCTCAAACTCAAACCACAAGATTATGACCTGAGCCAAAGTCGGACGCTCAACCGACTGAGTCACCCAGGCGCCCTGATAGGACTTCTTTTTAAGACTCTACTATAAATACTCATGAACTTCACTCCTCTGTTACTTTGTACACATTTAAAGTAACACCCTCGGGGCGCCCAGGTAGCTCGTTGGGTTGAGTGTCTGACTCTTGATTTTGGCTCAGATCAGGATCCCAGACTCATGGGATCAAGTCCTACGTCAGGCTCTGCACTCAGCATGGAGCATGGAGCCTGCTTAAGATTCTCTCTCTCTCTCTCTCTCTCTCTCTCTCTCCCTCGCTCTCTCTCTCTCTCCCTCGCTCTCTCTCTCTCTCCCCCTCTCCCTCTTCTTCTCCCTCTCCCTCCCCCCTCCTTCCCTCTCCTCTCTTCCCCTTCCCCCATCTCTGTCTCTCCCATCTCTCTCTTCCCCGTCCCTGTCTCTGTCTCTCTGTCTCTGTCTCTCTCTCCCTCTGTGCCTCTCCCTCCCTCTGTCCCTCTCCACTCTCTCCAAAATAAATAAATAAAAAAATAACGTGACACCTGCCAAAAAGTCCACCAGCCTCCAGGGGAGGGATGGAATGAATATATTATGTGTGTATGTTTTCCAGAATCTGGAGGACGTCTTTTGAAATTTCCAAAAGAATGAATTACGGGGATGGTAGAATATTGCTTTTATATTTTAAAATAATAATACGGACAAGCATTGTGTAGTGTTACTATGTGCCAGGCCCTCTAAGTGCTTTATGCGTATTACTCAGTGCTCCCAACAACCCTGTGAATTGGGTATTATTATCTGCGCATTTTGGAGGAAGAAACTGAGGGGCAGAGAGGTTAAGTAACTTGTCCAATGTCACACTGCTAATAAGTGGAGGAACCTGAATACAAATTGAAGTCAATGTAGTTCTCACCTGAGAATGTGTAAGTTCAGCCTTCATAGATCATTACTGTATCGAGTGCCCTGGTTAAACATGAGTCACAGACCCTGTGGTTGGTATTAATCATCCAGTCATTAAACACTTGAAAGTTTTAGTGGAGAGGAGGTAACCCCAGGTAAGGAGAGAGGAGGGAGCAGGCTGTCGGGATGGGGGGCAGGTGTACCAGTGGCCAGGGGAGAGGGCGGTCACGCTGGCGGCAGGATGGGAGGGGCGCCAGGTTGGCACTTGTGACTGTGCTTCTGTTCTGCATTTTTCATTCCCTGGCCCCGCTGTCATTCTCAAAATAATTGTCAAAACACACATTTTCTTTCCGGAGAACCTGTGAGTGCCCCTAGATGTTGAATGAAAGCAAGCTCTGTGTGATTCATTCCAACACTGGTTTATTTCCCCCTGCACCTCCCAGACCAGAAGTCCGGGGAACGGGTGTTTCTGTGTTCTTAGCAATGGTCAGCGTTAGAAATGCAGCTTGACCTCCTGCCCCCAAAGACCTGTCCCCTCTCTTGCTGCTGTTGTCACCGTCCCGCTGGGAATGCTGAGTCATGAGACAGGTTCCGAAGGACTCCTTGGAGAGAGAGGTTCCTTCTCCTTCAGTCGCCCCGAACCTGACTGTGCTCTTGACCTTCTTTTTGGTTTAGGACATTAAAGGTCCTGTTGCGCCCTCCCCATCCCCACTTCACTGTTATCCCTTTTTTTCCGTTTTCCTGTTCCATCAAGAGAAATCTTGCTCTCCTATTTTGCTGTTGTGCCCAGGGGCCTCATGGAATCCAGTGGAACCTCTGTGGGGCCAGTACTTTACAAAAGGGATGCGGTTATCGTGCGTAATGTGAATCAGCATTCACAACAGAGCTGGGGCCATGATCAGTGTCAGCTGCCCCTGGGGGTCCCTCACAGTTGGATTTAGGGTGATCTCTTTTAAAGAGCCATTCTGTAGTTTTAACTGGGACGACGTGATCCACACTCCTATTACGACTGATAGAAGCTTTCAGAGTTTCCCTGCCCAGAGCTTAGTCTGCTTCTGGATGGGGGTGGGAGGTGCTAACTTAAATGGATAATCCGGAGAGGGAAACGTGCTTTTTCATCTACAAGCTGCTCTCGCTTATACTTACTAGGATTTTGGTGTTTTTAACTGTAGCTCCTTCTGAGCTCCACCTGCCCAGGGGCTGGGTGCCAAGCCCGAGAAGGTCATGCTTTCAAGGCAGTTGCGCGCCCAGCACTTTCGGATCTAGTGAGCTGGGCGCGCGCATTCCCAGTTGCTTCTCTTGCTGACATTTCTGGTGGCCTCAGGGGGGCTCTGTTAGGAACCACCTGCCACATGTGTGGTCACAGACAGGGAAAAGCCAAACATTTACTGGAAATTTTTGTAGTTCAGCATCAAATGGAATCATGTGACTGGATAGCCCTCTGAATTTTGTCTATTCCAAGGTTATTTGCCCTCGTTTTGCTCTTCTGCTGCACTCTGAGGTTGAGGAGTACACATCCTTCAACCCAGGGCCGACCGTGTTGAGTGGATCTTTTGGTCCGTTTTGCCCACAAAGACACTGTGTTCTTCTGAAGCAAGATTGTGAAAAGCAAGTTTTTGACTTAAACACTGAGGCGTATGAGACACTGTTCAGAAGTATTCAGCTAGGTGATATGTACTGGAATGAATGGCCTTTTGGGGTTAAATCTGGTTGACTGTTTGGTGGAGGGATTTGCATATTTTGAGACTGAAACATTTAATATTTTGTAGCTAGGTCAAAGGAATAAGACACCAGATCACTTTGGGTTTAAATCAATAGCGTAGAGGTGCCCAGCTGGCTCAGTCAGTAGAGCATACAACTCTTTTTTTTTTTTTAATTAAAAAATGTTTATATTTATTTTAGAGAGAGAGAACATGAGCAGGGGAGAGACAGAGAGAGAGAGGGAAACAGGCTCCAGGTTCCTAGCTGTCAGTACAGAGTCTGACGTGGGGCTCAAACCCACAAACCTCAAGCTCATGACCTGAGCTGAAGTCGGATGCTTAACCGACTGAGCCACCCAGGCATCCTGAGCATGCTCTCTTGATCTTGGAGTTTTAATTTCAAGCCCCAGTTGGGTGTAGTGATTTGTTAAAAAAAAAATAATAATAATAAAATAACCTAGCTATATCCAGTGAAGGTTCATTTTAGCTATGGTAATTTAAATTTTTTTAAATTTAAGATACTGTATATCGCCTAAAAAAAAAAAAAAAGGAAAATGTATTTGATTGTATCCAACAATAAAATGAAAACCCCCAGCAAGCAGGAGAGATTTTCTGCAGTCTTAAAAAGAGTGTTCTGGGACTCCCGGGTGGCCCATTCGGTTAAGCTGTCAACTTTGGCTCAGGTCATGGTCTCAGATGTCATGAGTTCGAGTCCTGTGTTGGGCCCTGTGCTGACAGCTCAGAGCCTGGAGCTGCTTCGGATTCTGTGTCTTCCTCTCTCTCTGCCCCTCCCCAGCTCGCACTCTGTCTCTGCCTCTCTCAAAAATAAATATACATTAAAAGAAAAAAAAGTGTTCATGTGCATCCTGCAAGTGAGAGCTGGTCTTTGACACTCAGCAGCTCTGATGAGGTGCTTCACCTTGTTTTCATTTTGATCTTTTTGTTGTAGGAGACGCTGCTATGATGGTGGTCGGTGACGCTGTTGTGACAGGCATGTCCATGGGACTACTTGCTAGCCCCTTAAGTGCAGGCGGGAAGGGACACACACACACACGCACACACCTGTGTCTTGTGTGGCTTCCAGGACGATCAGGGACAGACAGAGTCTGTGCTGAAAGCATCCCCTTATTTGTCTGCTCTGACTGTTAAATTACTTAAGGGAGTTTGAGGGCCCTGAAGGTTGATGATATCATCTTCAAGCCAAAGAAGAAAGAGCTTCTGTCCCTGCCTCCAGTATGCTGCCAGGGGCGTCTGCCTCCATCTCCTCACGACCTGCGAACCCCTTAGCCTCTCTGGCCTCTCTCACCACTGGGTGTGAATGGCTCTTCTGAGGGTCACAAAGGACTAGTGGATTCCTGGTCACTGTATTTACTGACTTCCCTAGTCCTTGTCTTTCTGGTCCATCAGCTTTGTTGACTGTGGTCAGTCCTGCTCTCTTACTGGAAACTTACTTTCGTTGGGTTCCAGATATACAACCGTACTGAATTTTTCCCTTTTCCCTTTTTTTTTTTTTTAAGATTGATTTGTTTATTCTGAGAAAGAGAGAGGGGGGAGAGAGAATCCCAAGCAGGCTCCGCGCTGTCAACGGAACCTGACACAGGCCTCGATCTCCTGAACTGTGAGATCATGACCTGAGCCGAGGTCAAGAGTTGGCTGCTTAACCGACTGAGCCTCCCAGGTGCCCCTTCTCTTTAGCTTTTTGTCTTTTTGCTCTTAATCTCTGTGAGACTTCTCCTCATATCGTGTTCTCCCTCCCCTCACCCACCTTCCTATAGCTTCAGTGGTCTTGTTCACTCCTGTGGCTGCAGCTGACTCTCGCGCTCGGACAGCGTCCACACCCGATCCACGGTCCCCGCCGCGGACCTGACAGCTCCTTCTGTCATCTGGAATTTCAGACTTTGTGGGTGTAAAGTTTTATGAGTGTAACTGCCCTTCCCACCCAGGTCCAACTTTTGATCATGAAAAATCTTCAAACATACAGAGAAGTGGGAAGACTAGGCCAGTGAGTACTAATTACCAATGATCACAAGTTAGCAGTTAACGTTCTGTCCTCTGTGCTTTACCTGTGTGTGTAGATAAATGTTCTCTGAGCCATTTGATAAGTCAGAAGCAGACATGACGGCAGACACCTCTGAATACTTTAGCTGGCGTCTTCTAAATCAGAACATTTGGGGTCACTTGAAACTCACCTTCTTGGGCGCCCATTCTAAGTGTGCGACTCTGCGGTGTTACAGGCGTTCGTAACGTGCGGCCACCCCGCCATCTGTCCGCAGACCTCTTTTCATTCTGTAAAACGGAAACCTGATGCCCACTGAACAGTAGCCCCCCGTTTCTCCCCACGCCAGCCCCTGGCTCCCACCGTTCTACTTTTGGACGTGAAATACCGTTTCGCTTAGAATAATAACCTTAAGGTTCATCCACGCTGTAGCATATGTCAGGATTTCCTTCGTTCTAAAGGCAGTGAGAGTCCATTGTATGTTTCACAGCTTTCGGCCTAGCTGCTCATCTGTCGGTGGGCACCTGGGTTGCTTTCCTGCTTTAGCCGTCCTGAATTACGCAGCTCATGAACGTGAACATGGGTGTGCAGATACCTCTTCGAGATCCCACTTTCAGCTCTTCTGGGTGTATCCCCAGAGGTGGAAATGCTGGGTCATGTGGTAGTTTTATTTTTACTCCTTTGAAGAACTGCCCTACTATGCTCCACTGTCTCACGTTCCCAGCAGCCGCGCACAAGGATCCCGGTTCCTCTACGCTCTGGCCAGTGTTTATTTGCTTGCTCTCTCTCTCTCTCTCTCTCTCTCTCTCTCTCTCTCTCAGTAGCCGTCGTAATGGGTGTGAGGGAGTATCTCACTGTAGTTTTGATTTGCATTTCCCTAATGATGGGTGATGTTGGGCACCCTTTCATATGCTTCTTGGTCCCTTAAATATCTTCTTTGGAAAAGTGTTTGTTCAAATCCTTTGCCCCAGTTTTGAATGCAGTTGTCTGGGTATTAACCCCTTATCAGATACATGATTTGCGAATATTTTTTTCCCATTCTGGGGGTTTGCCTTTTTTATTCAGCTGACACTGACTTTTAACGCATTATGATATTTTTTAATTTTCATGAATCCAGTTTGTCTGTTCTTTTGTTGCCTGTGCCTTTGGTGTCAGCCTCCCATTCTAATTTGTCATCAGATCTTTGTTTGAAATGCCTCTTGCCTCCTCTGCATTTCCTTTCTGCAGCACGGGCTCACCCTCTGATTGTGTTGTGCCTGGCCTGATGGCGCCTGCTCTCCCGGCCTCTGGACCCTCCTTCAGCCCAGTTCGGGGCGCCACAGGCTGACCTTCTGAACGCCTGCTTGGATTGTGTCGGGACCCGGCCTCCTGACATGCCTTAGCTTGTCACTCAAGGCTCCTCACCTGCATTTCGGGCTTTATCTTCTGCCCCCTCAGTAGACTGCATGGAATCTGTTTCCCCGGTTCACTTGTGCTGTTTCTTCTTCCTCCGATGCCCCATGGCACTTAACATGACACACTTGAAGTCTTTCTCCCTGGATTGGAAGCTTCTTGAGAAACAAAGACAGTGACTCCTTATATGCTCTGAATGCTTATATTTTGAATGGCTCACATCTAGTTCCGTGGGCAGCGTTTTTGTTTGAGTTAATGACCAGATCCTTCCCATTCACCTGCAAAGAGTATTCCTAGCCTTTGTGCAGACACTTCATGATCTGTGCTGAGCTGTGTGGGCACCTCGTCAGCTGACACTTCCCCTTAGCGTACTAGGTAGGTTGACCATGTAATTTATTGTCCAAGCTGGGCTCTTTCGAGAGCACTACGTATAACTGCTCCAGGACTGAGACAGGTGGGAATCCCAGCACTAGGAAGAGCAGATTAGTCAAAATACACTGTGTCGTAGTTGACTCTTTCAGCTAGCTAGAGCTGCTCTCAGCTGTGGCCGAAATGCAGCTGGGTCTGGGAGTAAAACCTAGCAGGAACTGAGACACTCTCCTGGCCACAGGCTCCCCAGGAGCGTGGCCTGGGATGAGAACTAAGAGGCTGTGTCTCATGAAGCCAGTGCAAAGTCTCCCTGGTTGGTGCCATTCTGGGTTTCCCTTCAGGTCCTTGGTGCAGGCTCTGAACGATCTGGGAAAAGCACCAGTTTAACAGCGAGAAGCTGCCCAACTTCTAGCGCCCATAGTAACTTCAAGACTTTGGTGAGAGCCCCCACCGTCTCTGAGCCTCGGTTTCTCAGCTTATAAAATGGGAATAATGCCCATGTCAGGACTGTCGGGAGGAGCAGCCGAAGAAAACACTTGCCAGACCTACGCTCACGCGTGTGAGGTCGTGACTGGAGAGCAGCCCCGCGGCCCTCGCCGTAGGACATGGTTTTGAGTCTTCAGCGGGAGCCTGCGCGGCCAGAAACAGGACGAGGCTGCAGCGGCGCGTTCCCCGGGGACGCGGGCTCCGTGCTCTGCCTGCCGCTGCGCTCGGGGCGGCCTGGGGCGCGCAGCCCGGAGGCCTGCCTGTGCCCAGCCCGCTACTCTGAAGGAGTCAGGCACCATCTATTCACACGGCTCACCCGCGGGGCCGTGCGGGTGGGGAGAGCGTGGATCATGGAATCCAGAGCAGAACTTCTGGAAGCCTCACGTGTGTGGCCTCTCCTGGGGCTCCCGTTAACGCAGTCTCCTGAAGCGGCGGGGGGTGCGCGCCGCAGTCTGCACGTCTGACCTGCTCCCGGGGATGCTGATTCTGCTGGTTGGGACCGTCCTTGGAATTGAACTGACCGTGTAGGTCCTTCAGAATCCCCGTTGATGTCTGTAGGTTCAAGCGTGTCCTCCTGTCCCCCCCATCCCCCGCCCCCAAATTGTATGCGTGTAACTGGTTTGAGGTTTTTGTCTCCCCTCTGCCTTGGTCTTCTGGTAGCAGTGGTAATGCCAGAAATTATCAAAGGGTGGGGGGAGCGGCAGGAGGGCAGAGACATGAAGTACCTCTAATAACCTGGCAGTGCTTTCAGATCCTGGGGTTCCTGTTAGAAACACCTGCTTCTCCCTCCCCCTCCCCCCATTGCCTACTGACCGATATTAATACACAGTTGCTGCTAAGGGTGTCCTTGGGTTTCATTTCTTCTTAGGATGAAAATACAATAGTTGTTATGAGAAGAATGCAACCAGTCCAAGAGGAAAACGATTGAACCTCGCTATTACGATTATTGTTTCGTATCCACCCAGTATCAGGGGATTCCTGCTGTGTGCCCGGCGGTGTAACACGTGCTCGGCATGTATCATCTACTCCTTCCCTGAAGTGGCCAGCGTCCCCATTTTACAGAGGGTGAGCCTAAAACCTAGAGAATGGCTGTGACTCGCCCCTGGGTGAGGGGCAGGGCCTGGGTGTCTGTGCTGCCAGAGCGCACCCTCATTTGGCCGCCGGGTGCTGTGGGAGCACGGAGAACGCCCCACACAGGCCCTGCACTCTAGATCAGGGAGCAGCATTCTTTCTGCAAAGGGCCAGACAGTAAATACTTTAGGCTTAGCAGGCTATACTGTCTCCTTCACGACTGGTCAACTTTGCCATTGCAGCGTGAACACATTCAGAGACAATAAGGGAGCGAGGGGGCATGGCTGTGTTCCAGTAAAATCTTACTGCAAACAGGCAGCAGGCCGGATTTGGCCTAGAGGCCGTAGTTTGCCGATCTCTGCTCCAGAAGAGTCCTGACCCGTGGAAATATAATGTGAGCCGCATCTGTAACTTTAAACTCGACAGAGTAAATAGAGGGGCGCCTGGGTGGCTCAGTTGGTTAAGCACCCAACTCTTCATTTCAGCTCAGGTCTTCATCTCAGGGTCCTAAGTTTAAGCCCCATATAGGGCTCCATGCTGGGCATGAAGCCTACTTAAGAGAAAAAGTAAATAGAAACAGGTGAGATTACATTTGATCAATTTTACTTGACCCGTTGTATCCAAGACACCATATCGGTATGTGATCAGTATAAAAATTCTTAATGAAATATTTTACATTTTTCTTTCTGTAGTGGCTCTCGCATTGGCTCTCGCTGCTTCAGAAAAAGTCTGGTGGGAGAGAACCCCCCCCCCCCGTCCCTTGCTCAGCTTTATTTTCTTCAGAGCATCTAGCATTATTTGAGATTTTATTGCTTCATTTCTTTGTTTACTGTCTCCCCGACCGGAAGGGAAGAGGGCAGAAGCCAACTGCTCCCTGCTCTCCGTGCCTGAACAGAGACCGGCCCGGAGCTGGTGCCCGGTGGTCCTTGGTTAACGGGCGAAGGGGTGCCTGTAAGGTAGAGAGTGCCGAGTCCCGTCTGGACGGAGGGGGGCGGAGGCTGGCGGGAGAGCGTTAGGAAAGGCTTCCGTGCAGGCAGCTTTTGAGCTAGGCCTTGAAAGGTGAGAAGAATTTGGAACAACAGTGATGGGAGGGTCTCGAATCCTGAGCAGGAAGATCAGCGTGAAGCAGGCAGACGCAGGACGAGTTCGCACAACATTTGGGAGAACTGGTTCACTCAGGCCCTTAGAACGTCTTCACACTTAAAAATTATTGAAGATCTCGGTGAGCTTTTGTTTATCTGGGTTGTATCAATATTTACAAGTGCGAAATGAAAACAGAACTTAAAACCCAGGAATACCCAAGCCCTCCTTCCGGCTATCCGAGCAGTGACAACATTGCATCTCGTAGCCTCTGGCATGTTCCACCGTGGACTTGGGACAGGACACGAGTGCCAAAGGCACATACCATCTTAATGGGACCATGGGAAGGTTTTGACTTTGGACCTCCCGAAGGGGTCTCAGGACCCCCGGAGCATGCGCCCAGGGCTGCTGAGCTGGCGGTGGGCTGGAAGGGAGGGCGAGAGAGAGCACCAGTTAGCCGGGCTGGTTCTGGTCGCCCGTGTGGTAACAGCGTTTCTCAGGCCCTGTTGTGCTCTCAGTGTGTTGTGAGCACTTCACACGGGGGCGGGGGGCTTTAGGCCCCTCTGGGAGAACCCCGTGGAGTAGGTGTTCCTATTTCATGTGTAGCGAAGAGTTGGGTGAAACCCAGGCCGTTGCCGCCACAAGGTGTGCTGCCCCCCCCCCCCCCCCAGGGACCGCGCAGCGCACTGGCTCTGGGGAGTGAAGGTCTTTGCAGTGAGGGATCTGGCAGTGGTTCCTGAGAGGGGGTCGCCGGGGGAGCTGGAAGGCCTGGGGGCCAGTTAGGGGGCTTTTGCAGTGCGGGCGAGTTCTATCTTTTGTGCATTTGATTTGCGTGGCATCTCTCTCTCTCTCACGCACGCACGGCACAGAGTGTTCAAAGTGCTGGTTTTCATACAAAATGGCCCCAACGTGTGAAACCAACAACTTCCTCCGGTATTCAGTGAACAAAGCGGCAGCCTGTCCCAGTGCCAGAGGGAGGGTTGGCGTGTTGGACGACGTCGAGACAGCTTTATGGGGCTTTTTAAGGATCATTTTGATGATGCTCAGTTTGACCTTGGGACCTGACTCCCCAGTACAGTGAGGACTGCTGCGTCAGAGAGCAGTGAGGGCACTCCGAGATAGAGCAGTAGGGATAGAGAGGCGGGGGGGTTGGGGAAGGCTGTTTGTTCTTCCTTTCTTTTTTTAAGTTTATTTATTTATTTTGAGAGAGACCAAGACAGTGCGAGTTGGGGAGGGGCAGAGAGAGGGGGAGGGAGAGAACGCCAAGCAGGCTCCTCGCTGCCAGCACAGAGCCCAGCGTGGGGCTTGAACCCACGAAGCTGCACGATCGTGACCTGAGCTGAAACCAAGAGCCTGACGCTTAACCTTCTGGGCCGCCCAGGCACTCCTGTTCGCCGCTGATCGTGGTAGGCTGTACCTAACAGTGTGCCGCTAGAGAGTGTGCAGTTCAGTGTCCTGACGCGCGGTCCCGTCGCGCAGCCACCGCCACCACCCATCCGCAGGACCATTTCATCTTCCCAGAGGGGACTCTGCCCCATTAGACAGTAGCCTGTTCACTGTGGACATGTGGTCTCCTGACCTGCAAGGAAGCGCGACAGAGACTCAGGCTCCCGGAGTGCACGCCCAGATGATAGTCCTGCCAGTAACAGCGCGGACGGACAAGTGCGAGGGAGGGGGGGTTTTGGAAGCGCAGTGTCGTAGACGCTTGGAATCATCCATGTGAAGAGATCCCTACCTTGGAAATGTGTATTTAGTCCCCCGTCTTTCCTTTATTCTTATTGTTGTCTTATTTCATGCCTTCATAATTGCATTTTTTTAAATGTTTATTTTGAGAGAGAGAGCACACACGCGAGCGTGTGCCCCTGAGCGGGGGAGGGGCAGAGAGTGTGGGAGAGAGAGAATCCCAAACAGGCTCAGGGCTCGGTCCCACGAACCTTGAGATCATGACCTGAACCGAAATCAAGAGTCAGACGCTCGGGGTGCCTGGGTGGCTCAGTGGGTTAGGCGTCCGACTTCGTCTTGGGTCATGATCTCACGGTTCGTGGGTTCGAGCCCCGCATCAGGCTCTGCTGAACGTTTACTCAGAGCCTGGAGCCTGCTTTGGGTTCTGTGTCTCCTTCTCTCTCTGCCCCTCCTCCACTCACAACTCTGTCTCTCAAAAATAAATAAATGTAAAAAATATATATAAAAAAAATAAAAGACATCCATAAAAAAGATGCCCAACAAGCCCCAGGCACCCTCCATAATTGCATTTTTAAAATAAACACTTTTTAGATTTATAGAAAATTTGCAAAGATCTTAGTATATACACTTCACCAGCTCCCTCTAATGTTAACATCTTACGTACCACAGTATATTTGTCAAAAGTAAGAAATTAACATTGGTTTTACATTATAAACTAGACTGTACACTTTTATTTGGATTAAAATTTCCACCAAAGTCCTTTTTCTGTTTCAGGATCCAGTTCATGATACTGCATTGCATTTTGTATAATTGCTTCCCTCCACCCCCAAGAGAGAGAGCAAGGGAGCATGAATAGGGGAGGGGGTAGAGGGGGAAGAGAGAGAATCTCAAGAAGCAGCCTCCATGCTCAACACGGAGCCCAACTCGGGGCTCCATCCCATGACCTGGGATCATGACCTGAGCCGAAACTAAGAGTCGGATGCTCAACCGACTGAGCCACCCAGGCGCCCCTGCGTAATTGCCTTTTGAATGTTGGGGAAAACCCTTCTAATTGATCTTTCTCTTTATCTGATCTTCAGTTCATCCTTTGCCCTAAGAGTTCTATTTCTGAAGAATTTTGTTAACAGCTTTCGATGCCCGAGAATAGGGGTCAAGCAAGCTGCCCTAGAAATTGAGGCAGTCTGGAAGTGACCCGTAACTGTGGGCACCTCTCAGAGTAGAGGGTGGCGGCCAGACAGGTGAGTGCAGAGTGAGGAGGTCAGGGAAGTAGGGAGAGTCTGCAGGCTTAGGGGCCCCGGTCAATCTCTGACGATTCAGCTCTGAAGAAAAATTGGTGGGATTATTCTCTTTGTCTGAAATTTATAGTTGTTTTTTCCGGATTGCACATTATCAGACCTGTTGCTGTACAGGTGGCCCTTCCCCCCGACAGCCCATGCGGTGGCCCTTCCAGGAAGCTGCTCAGGAGCTACTTGACATTTTCTCTCACTCTGATGTAACACTGCTTCTCATGGGCTCAAACCTAAAGAATCATTCTTGGATTCCATTTTATTTTATTTTATTTTATTTTTTAAAGTTTATTTTTATTTGAGAGAGAGAGAGAGAGAGAGTGAGCAAACGGGAGGGGCAGAGAGAGAGGGAGTTAGAATCCTACACAGGTTCCAAGCTAGCAGCACAGAGCCCAACGTGGGGCTCGAACTCACAAATGGCAAGATCATGATCTGAGCTGAAATCAAGAGTCAGATGCTCAACTGACTGAGCCACCGAAGCACCCCTTGGATTGCATTTTTTTAAAATTTATTTTTTAAAAATTTACATCCAAGTTAGTTAGCATATAGGACAATAGCGATTTCAGTAGCATCCAGCAATTCATCACTTACATATAAGGCCCAGTACGCATCCCAGCAAGTGTCCTCCTTAATGCCCTTTCCCCATTTAGCCCATCCCCCCACCCTCAACCCCTCCAGCAATCCTCAGTTCTCCCTATTTAAGAGTCTTATGGGGGCGCCCCGGGGGCTCAGTCGGTTAAGCGTCTGACTTTGGCTCAGGTCATAATCTCGTGGTCTGTGAGTTCGAGCCCTGCATCAGGTTCTGTGCTGACAGCTCAGAGCTTGTGGGCTGCTTCAGATTCTGTGTGTCCCCCTCCCACCACTCTACCCCTGCCCTGCGCGTGCTCTGTCTCTCTTGCTTTCAAAAATAAATAAAACATTAAAAAAAAATTTTTTTTTTAAAGAGACTCTTATGGTTTGTCCCCCTGGATTGTACTTTAAGAACAGAGAACACCAATAACAACAACTTGTGGGCCACTTTACTTTGCTTCGGCTTCAGGGTCTTAACCTTCTGTGAACCAACAGTGGCTGTCAGGTTCGGGCAGTGTTCGGGGCTTTGCCCCCCGGCCGTCCCTCCGCCTGGGGAAGCAGCCCTGCTGGCCTCTCACCGGGACCTGCTTAGCCCTTAGGGTCATTCCCACTGTTGATCAGCGCATCCCGGGTACTCCTCTGACTTGTGCATCGAGTTCTCTCACCTTCTCCTTATCGTGCTGTCATCTGTGCCCCGGGGGCCTCTGCAGCCCAATGGCTCCCCCACCCCCCCCAGACAGCACTTCCACTGCCTCCACTCCCTGCAGGTGTAACGTTTGTGAAACACACACGGGCTAAGCATGTTAGAAAGGCCAAGTGTGACTGCTCTTTTTCTGGACCGTGACTTTGTCTACGGTGTTCATAAGTTAGATGGTCACAGGTGGAGGTGTTTCTGTGTCACAGCATTTTCTTCCCCTTTGAAAACACATTTTTGGCAGCACGCTTTTTTTTTCTTTAAAAAAATTTTTTTTTTACATTTATTTATTAATTGAGAGAGAGTGAGACAGAGCATGAGCAGGGAGAGTCAGAGAGAGGAGACACAGAATCTGAAGCAGCTCCAGGCTCTGAGCAAGCATTCAGCACAGAGCCCGACGCGGGGCTCGAACCCACCAGCCGTGAGATCATGACCTGAGCCGAAGTCGGACGCTCAACCGACTGAGCACCAGCATGCTTCCTAATGAACACCCGTAATTCCATCAGGTGGACGAACCCAAGCTTCTTGAGCTCACGTCCACTTTCGATCAGCTAAACTGTTCCCAAGTTTGCACAGTTTGCAGTAATGGAATTAACGCCTTCTATGTGATGCTTTTTTTTTTTTTTATATCTTTGCCTGCATCTTTCAGTTTCTCAGGATAAATTCCTGAAACAGAATTGCTGGTCACGGGATAGGAGCATACCGTTAGGACTTTGGATTCATCTTACCAAGCGGTCGTCCCCGAAAGTGGTACGCGGGCGCCCGTTCATCTTGGAGTGTCTGTCTCCGCAGCTGGTGGGGAGAGGTCTTGGTGACTTAGGCGGGGGTCCCCAGCTGGCTGGCAGCATTTGGGGGACTCGAACTCACTCAGGTCAGCTGACTAGGCATTTTTCTGACTGTACTCTGCTGTCGCCAAGAAACAAGCCCTTCTTGTGGCTGGGGGTGTCCCCGAGCTCTGCGGGACTGACAGGCCAGGCTGTTGTGCCTTCGGCTCAGGGCACGCGTTCCCCGAACAGAGGGCTGGACTCGGGGACGGGGAGAAAGCCCAGGGAGCGAGGGTGGCTGAGGCACGGGCTGGCGTTTGCAGAGGCTAAGCTCTCAGAGGGCCCTCCACAGCCCAAATGCGGATCATGGTTGCATGAAGTGGGCTCTTTTTCCTTTCCCTGGGGTGAGGCGTTAACCCCAGTCAGCGCCCAGAATCCCCGTCTCTTTCCCATGGCTCCACTGAGGCAGTTCTCAGATGACCCAGCGCATAGTGGGACAATGGCCGTCTCCATCCTCTCTGTCCCTCCTGTAGGCCCCTGTGCCTCAAGCCTGCCTCTCCTGTGCGGGTGGCGTCAAAGGACGAGGGAGTTTTCTGTGGTCAGGTGCCCAGTGCCAGCGGGGTCTTTCCCCTGAGCCCCCGACACGAGTGACATTGGCCGTGTACTGAGTTTTAGGATATGTTTGGGCCTACAGCGGTGCTACTGGAAGGGAGGATTTGATTTGACTCCTACTGAGGCCCCAGGAGGCTAACTGGTTCAGGCTAAGGACGTTGGAAGCCACCAATGGACAAAGACACTAAGACTTCAGAAAAGCTCACGGAAGGACACCCACCTGATTCCTAGGGGGAGAAGTAGAGGGTGTTAGTAGTGCCAGTTTTAGTCTTCTGGTGATTTAGTTATAGTTGGGATGGCTTTTGGTATTTGACTTAAAATGTGTAATACAAAGGATTTCACTGTGACTCAGCAGACATGTTCAGGAAACTTCCCACTCAGGGTCACAGAAGCAGGCAAAGTCACTACTTATAGCTTGACCTTAGGCTTGCCTTTTAAAAAAAGAAAGAAAGAAAGAAAAACCCAGCTTTTTTGAGATATAATTTACATGCCATACAATTCACCTTTTTAAATTATACAATTCGAATGGCTCTTAGTATATGCAGAGCTTTGTGGACCCATCCTCACTAGGTAGCGTTAGAATATTTTCATTTCCGTTACCCGTGAAAGCAAGCCTTCACACCGAGCTCCCCATATTTTTCAGCCCCTGATAACCCCTTTCTTTGTTTATCTCTTTGGGTTTTTGTCTTTATGGGATTGCCTCTTCCAGACACGTCACATCAGAACACATAACATGCAGCCTTTTGTGTCTGGCTTCTTTCTCTGAGCGTGTTTCAAGTTTCCTTTGTGTCATAGCACACACGTCAGTACTTCGTTCCCTTGCTGTGACCAGGTCTGTTTATCTGTTCGTCAGTTTATGGACACTTGCATCGTTGCCACTTTTTGGCAGTTTTGAATGACGCTGCCAGGGCACTTAGGTATGAGTTTTTGTGTGGCACACATTTCCAGTTCTCTCGGGTGTCCTACCCAGGAGTGGGTTGCTGGGTCATGCGGTGACTTCGGTATTGGACCTTTTGAGCACCTGCAGTACGTGAGGGTTCCGGTTTCTCCGTGTCCTCAGCAACGCTTGTTCTTGGCCATCCTGATTACCGCCGTCCCCGTGAGCATGGAGTGGTGGCGGTCGTGATGCGCTGTGCATCTCCAGTGACTGACAACAGCGAGGGTCTGTCTTTTCATGTGCTTTGTGGCCATTTGTAAATCTTCTTGGGAGAAGTGCCTCTTCCAGTGAATCGTTTGCCCGCGTTTTAAGTGGGTCATGTGTTGGCTTGCCTCGTAGACCCTGCCTCCGGGTCTCCTCTCTGTCCGTTCCAGTCGGGCAGGGGAACCCCTTCCTGCGGTAGGTGCTCTCTCTGTGTCACTGGTGTCTCTGGCGTCTTGCATGGCCTCAGGATTTAACTTCCTTTCCTATTTAAATGTACTCTAGAGGAGTTGAGATCCTTATGAACTGAAAGCGCTCTCCATTCGAAACCTTCCTAGAACTGAGTTTTAATTGTTTGACGCCTGGGGCTCCACAGTCCCCCAAGAATAAGAAAGGGGTTGCTACATAGGGCTTCCTTGACGGTGGGGCAAGCTTCCAGACGTTTACCAGCCTCGTGAATGACGCATAGCGCGCGGTCGCAGTTCAGGTTTTCGGAGGCAGAGACTTAGCGTCTGCCGCGCTCTGCGGCTGCGCTGGACCGTGGGCTGCGATGCCGGCCGTGCGGTGGGCGGGGACGGGCTCGGCGCTAGACCCGCGTGTGCGTCGGTAACCGAGGCGTTGCCGTGGCCGTTTGGCAGGTTCGAGGCATTGGCTGTGCCGAGGCGCGTGGGAGGTGCCGTGCGTGTGCCAGACGGTGCCTGGTGACGGGGGCCCCGGGGCCGGCCGCTGCTCCCCAGACCCTCCGTCCTTATGCAGAGCCGCTGTCTGCTGAGGGGCACGTGTGCTGCTATTTATGTCGTGTGACTTTCTCAGGGGTTGCTTTTAGTTTAGCATTCAAGAATCTAATTTAACTTAGTGAGCCTGCGAAGTGTCGGTCCCTCACGCCGGTCGCATGACACCGAGAGTAAGTCTCTTCCACCCAGAGCCCAGCTCTGTCTGGGATCAGGTCTGACCGGCGGGGTTGAATCCCTGCGACCCACGGAATTCAAAATTTCTTCGACATTTGGAAGAAAGCCATTGGGCGCCCTGGTGGCTCAGTCGGTTGAGCATCCGGCTCTTGATTTCGGCTCAGGTCATGATCTCTCGGTTCTTGGGATCGAGCCCCGCATTGGGCTCTGGGCTGACAGTGCAAAGCCTGCTTGGGATTCTCTCTCTTCCTCTCACTTGCCCCTCCGCTGCTTGTGCGCATGTGTGCGCGCTCTCTCCCTCCCTCCCTCTCTCCCTCCCTCTCTCTCTCTGTCTCTCTCTCTCAAAATAAATCAACATTTAAAAAAGTAAAACAGAAAGAAAGCCATTTGTCTACACAGATCGGTGCCCCCTCAGGTGAGAAAACAGGTTATAAGTAAAAGATTGAGAATGAAGATACCTCTGATTTTTCAACCTTCAACCTTGTGGGAAGCCAGCAGGCAGTGGAGTGGATTTCCAGAGTAACATGGTAGATTGAGCACTCATACTCAATCACTTAGAAACGCCATAAAGAATATAGTAAAGATTTTAAATATGTAAGTTTATAAGAACAAAAAGGGATAACAAGAAGCCAAAATCAAGAAGGAATTTAAAGCCAGAGCAGAGAAGGCCTACCGATACTGTGGCATCTCTGGAGGGTGTTTATTGGACCTGAGAACAGGCCTTCACAATAAGTTTGGATTTTGATGATCATGTGTAGAATTGAAATAGAAATCCTCTCAAAGGGCCATTCCCTGCTGAAAGGAATAAAAGAAATTCGAGAAGATCTCCGTTGTGGGGCTAGAGAAGTGGCAGGAAAGTTTATCACCGCCCCGCACTCTGAGATGT
This sequence comes from Cryptoprocta ferox, assembly GCA_028646485.1. Taxonomy (NCBI): domain Eukaryota; kingdom Metazoa; phylum Chordata; class Mammalia; order Carnivora; family Eupleridae; genus Cryptoprocta; species Cryptoprocta ferox. The sequence continues at coordinate 52,262,336 of CM053565.1, read as the reverse complement.
TGGGGGAGGTCTCTTATGAGCAGTTGAAACGTCCACGTTTGAATTCTGTATTGATAGTACCCTCCTGTTTTAGGAATCCCCACGCCAGCACCAGGCTGGTGATGCCCTTGGAGCCCCTTGCAGCAGGAAAAGTATAACTTGTGTTGAATGACCCTTCCAGAAGCCTGGCCACTTGGAACCCTACCATCTCCATCAATGATGAGCTCATGCCAGGAGTTTCCTAATAAACATGCAGAAATGATAAGAGTCAGCTGTCACAACAAACAGGATTTCCAACATTTTAAAACTCCAGGTAAGGGACGCCTGGGTGGCTCAGTCAGTTGAGCGTCCGACTTTGGCTCGGGTCATGATCTCACGGTTCGTGGGTTCAAGCCCCGCATCAGGCTCTGTGCTGACAGCTCAGAGCCTGGAGCTGCTTCAGATTCTGTGTCTCCCTCTCTCTCTGCCCCTCCCCCGCTCACAGTCTGTCTTTCTCTATCTCAAAAATAAATAAATATTTAAAAAATTAAAAAAATTAAACTCCAGGTAATAGGAGAGATTATAATATAAATGCCTAAAGGGATTGAAGGGCTCAAGAAAAGAGTAGATATCAAAGGAAAGCATAAGACAATACATTTAAAAGGGCTTTGTTTTAAAAGAACCCCAAAAACCTCCAGAATGAAAATTCTAATTGCATTTAAAACCCAGTGGAAGTGCTAAATAGCAAAATAGATAACATCCCAAGAGAGAATTAAGGTGAACTGGAAAATAGATCTTGAAGAAGTTGAGTAGGATTCAGCGCAGAGATGGGTCGTAAGGAAGAGAAGTAACAGCAAGAGCACAGGACGAGAGGGCCCAGCCTGTGTGTCTAATAGGAGCTCCCAAAGGGAGAAAGCTTGAGAAAAAAAAAATCCCGATTACTCCCAGGGTTGGACAGTGAAAGTCAGCAGAGGTCCAAGTAGTGACATGGGGAGGCCAGACCGTGCTGGAAGAGACCCTCCAGGGTGCTAGGGAAAAGAGGTTGTTACCTTCGTTTTCAGTAACCACCTTGTTACTCAATAGGGAGAACAAAATAAAGGCATTTTCACAGAACGAAAACACTGAATTTATTCACCAACAGACCTCCTCTGTGCTTCGGGAAGAAGGAAACTAAGCCCAGGAGAAAGGAGAGGGGCAACAAGGAACGGTGTACGAGGCCGTGGAGAACATAAAACAGTGAGCATTACTAATTTGAGGAGAGTTTACAACGAAAATCCTGACAAACAGTGGAAACGAGAGCGAAGGGACCATTGTAATGAACACGTTCTAAGATCTTTGACCTGTTTGGGAAGAGTACAAGGGGGGATTGATGTGCTTCGTTTCAGCCTGAGTCAAGTAGACATACTAAAATGTTAAGGGTAACCGTTTAAAAAAAAAAAATAGAAATAGGCCTGGAAGCTTTCAAACCAATAGAGGGAAAATACTTAACAATTATTAAAAACTAGGTCATTCTTCGAGGAAGAAAAAAGAGCAGAGAAAAAGTGTGGAAGAGAAAAGGCACTAAAGGTAATAGAAGGAAGTCCACACGAGCACAGTGAACATAGAGCGAACATGCCGGCTGTGACAGGTGGGAAGGCAGGGGAGCAAGGCCCTGGACGTCGTGCAGGGTCCACATCGAGGCAGGTGACCGTCAGGTGGCTGTGTTGAGGCGTGCGAGGACGGGGAGAGTAACGTGCTTCCCTCGAGCCCTGTGTCCGGAAGCTGACGGGAGGTGTGCCTCCCCAGAACTAGGGGATGCTCTGGGATCCGGGAAGCCAGAGCTCCCTTGTCGCCCTGCCGCGAAGCAAAGTCCTCGTAGGAGAGGCAGGGGCACTCTGCAGGACGACAGTCTCCAGCAAACACAAACCCTGGAAGACGCCTGAGGGTTTTTGACACACAGGTCGTATGTGTTCACGGAGCGCCCCTGGCTTCAGCTCTGAGCTCTGTTTACTCTGTCACAACGCGATCAGGTTGCTTGAGTCAACGTGGTAGGGCTGTGGGAAGGATGGGCTCGAGGGACGGGGTGGGGGGGGGTGGGCAGAAACGGCAGGGCATGTCTGCTGTGAGCACATCAGGAATTAGGGATGCGAGCCTGCTGTCTCTAACCGCTAAGAAGGTAGAGAGTGGTTGCCTCCAGGGAGCACTGTTGAGACAGTCGGACCGCGGACTGTTTTATGTTTTATGCCTCTGGTTCTCTGTTGTGTTGGTGGCGTTCTTAAGAATTTACTGGTTTGAACCAACACTGTTCAATAGAAAGGCAGTCTAAGTCACAAAGGTAATTTCAGGTTGTTTTTAGTGGCCACGTTAAAAAAATAAATAAAAGCAAAAGGGAGCAAGTGAAATTAATGTTTTATTCAAGCCAGTGTAGATCCAGGATATCATTTCAGCAGGCGACAGAGGTGACACATTAATGAGGTGGTTTGCATTCGTCGTGCTCCGTCTCCGCCACCCCGTCCGTGCTGTGGCACATCTCCTCTTGGTCACGTTTCAGATGCTCAGTAGCTGAGTGTGGCCGGTGGCGTCCCTGTCGGAGAGCACAGGGCTGACCCAGGAGCGCTGCAGAAGCCCATTCTGGAGGGGAGTTCCCTGACGCTGGTGTCTTCCTTTTGCCCAGCCATCCCTACTTTATTTATTTAAGTTTATTTGAGAGAGAGAGAGAGAGAGAGAGAGAGAGAGAGAGAGAGAGAGAGAGAGAGAGAGAGAGAATCCCAAGCAGGCTCAGCACAGTCAGTGCAGGGCCCGACGCGGGGCTCGAAGTCACACCCGCTAGATCATGATGCTTAACCGGCCGAGCCACCCAGGCGTCCCAGCCATCCCTGCTTTAAACGCCCCACAGACATCTGGACTCGTTGAGCGCTCTCATGGCAGTTCTAGACTCGGAGACAGACAACCGGGGCTTCTCCTTTCTGTCCTCGAGTTTGTTTCCCTCTCTCCGCACAGATCCTGTTTCTGGCGCCGCTCTGAATCTTCTCCGAGTTCTCTACACCCTGCGAGTGTGATCATCAAAACTGGGTTAAAAACACTGTTGGAAGGCTGGCGGGCTCCGAGCCGGGCGGTGAGGCGGCCTCACTCTTCCAGGCGGTGCCGCTCTGCCTCTGGCTCTTGCCTGTTCGGCACGAGTGCTGCTGCTGAGATTGCGATTACCCGTGCCATGTGGACACCCGTCGCGACTGTCGCACTAGACCCCTAGGCTGCAGGTGCTGGCGATCGGGAGCTGGGCCGCTAGGCCGGGCTTGTGAGCAGAGGTCACGGGAGACGGACTCTGGGCTTGCGGTTCGGAAACTCCAGCCTCCTCAGGGTAGTGGGGTTTCGGAACAGAGGGCCTTCACTATGCAGATGGCCGGGTTCTAGTTCCTTCATGGACGCGTGCTGCCGGCCGCCCCAGTGGGTCCCCCGTCAGGCCTGAGTCTTCACCTCCTCCTCCCCCGCCTGGGATCCTGGCACTGTGCTGCGGATGCGGTGGTGGGCAGTGCCCGCCCTGGTGGGGGTCAGTCACGTCGGGCGGGGCGGGCAGGCAGTGACGGGCGCGGGGAATGGCAGGCGCTGTGCCCGGAAGAGCGGGCGGCTGTAGAGGAGGGATAATTCCAGATGGGGCCGTCAAAGAAGGCCTTTCTGGGGAGGGGACATCTGAGCAAAGACCTGAGTGCAGCCATCTGGACAGACATGAGAGCCGTGATTGGTCCGTGCGGCGGCCCGTGCCTTCCCCCAGCCCTGCGCTCGTCAGCATGTAATTGCTTACGGAACTACCTACCTGTCCTCCGCACCCTTGTCTCAGCTCCGCCCCGGCTGAGTCTGTCCCGTTTCCCGATGTTTCACTAGCATCAGACACAGCGTCTGGCATCCTGTAGGGAGATGTTCAGTTGGTTGCATGAGTGGATGCATGGATGGCCAGTCTGTAGTCGATCAAGGGAGCGGCGTGTCTTAAGTGTCAAAGGAAGCCATCGGTCAGGAGCCCGGACTTCTCTACGGGGCAGGCTCTGTCCCTGCCCAGCCCCTGACACAGGAGAGACCGGACTGGAGCTGCAGCCTGGCAGAAGTGGGTTAGTGTGAGACACCTCCGTCACACCTCCTCCCGCGTCCTTCGTTCAGCAGTTTCTGTACGTTGTCTACTGTTTGGGGGCAGTTCAGATTGCGGATGAGGGAAGGAAATTTGGAAATGGTTGGGAGAGCACGTGCAGGGGGCACGGGAAGGAAATGGTTCTTGATTACTTACTATTTGCCACACGTGTCCTGGCGCCTCCGCTGGCTTTTTACACACACAGATCTCAGAACCAGCGCCGCGGGCCTGCCTTCACCCTCATGCGGCTTGGGTGGCCCTCGTGGGACCGAAGCATCGCCCCTGAGACGTCTTTATCTGTCCCCGCCTTCCTCCACTTAGAATCGGTGGTCCACGAGGTCTGGGTGCAGCCTGCTAGCGGTGGCAGGGCTCTTCAGATGCCCATCTGGCGTTGCCTTCTGGTTCTTCTCCAGACTCCCAGTCCAGCAACCTGCTGGCCGGCTCCCAGGACCTGGGGATGAAGGGGAAACGCCAGCCCCGAAAGGGGAGATGGGAAGGCCGAGGGGTTTATTCCACAGAAGCTGTAACCCGTACCCCGGAAAGTCTGTAGCCCTTCTCGACGCTTGGGTTCGGCCACGGGGCACTTGTCGAAGCCGTGATGACTCCCACTCCCTGGTGGAGGCCCAGAGGGCATGGTAGAGGTCAGTCTGCAGTACCAGTAGGTGTTTGCTCCTTACCTCTTCTCCCAGCGGGTGCTGGGGAGTCCTTCCCACTCTCCCTGCCATGCCAGTTACGATGAACTCTGCCCAGAAACGGGCTGCTAAATATTTGTGTTTCATTTTGTTAGAAATCTGTGCTCAGAGGCAGGGTACCTGCTCCTCTCCTGACCTAATTCTAGTCACGTGTGGAGCCGAGGAAAGGAAGCCGTGGCCGTCGCAGCTGGCGCCGCAGTGGCAAGGCTGTCTGCTGACTCCCGGCAGCGGGACCCACCTGTCTGGGGGGCTCTGTGGCCGTGGCATCGGCGGTGTGGATCCGGCCAATTTGGAAGGCTGTCCGCAGTTTGGGACCATCTGGCTGGCTGTCAGGCCCATCACTGAATGGTGCAAGACCCCAGCTTGCGCTCCATCCCAGGGTCTTGTGTGTCTTCCTCCTTGGCTTGCTGTGCCTTTACCAAGCTCCCGCCTCCCCGGGGGTGGGGGAATGTTTGCAGCACCTCCCGCCTCCCCCCCACCCCAGTCTGTCTTGGAAGGGTGTCATTTTAGAATTGAGGGAAGCAGAGAACCATCAGTGTTTGGCATAGTCATTTCCTGGAAGGACCGTGAAGCCTGCCCGCCCCTCTGGGATGGATTGAGCTCACCTGCTGAGGCGTGGCTCACCAGGGAGAGGTTGGAAGTTGGGGGAGTCTATACGGTCTTCTCAGCTCTGTGCACAGAGATCTGATAAAAAAACAAAACTTCCGTAGGAAGATCAGCCTCCCTGAGCCCCACACACTCCACCCCTACTTCAATGAGATCCTGGCCCCTCAGCAAAGAGTCTGCATTGGATCGGGGCCCTGGGGTGTTATTTTTACTGCCTTTTCCTACCATATTTGCATTTTTAAAAATAGCAGTGCTGAGTGGATCCCTTTCAGTCTGAGTCTGCCTCAGAAGATAGGATGCATTTTGCAGAGTGTGGCTATTGATTAGCAGCTGATTCTCAGTGTTTGGGAGTGTGGCCCGAAGGAGACGCAGGTGTTGTGGGTGGAGGTAAGGCTGGATGTCACAAGCCACTCTGGAGATGAGGTGTCAGCTCTTTGCTGAGTGAAGATTATGTCATCTTGAAGATGATGTCATGTTTCTGTGGGCTCACAGGAGGGAAGGTGAAGAAAGGGAGCGGGAGCATCTCTAAGATGAAGTCCTGGTGGCCATCTTGGAGGATTGGGGCCAGACAGTGACACACCCTTCAGACCAAGGCAGTTCACCTGTGGGCAGAGCCACATTTTACGTACCGGCTCACGCCCATCCTGAAACCCAGCTCTAAAAATCAGGTTCTCATGGTCCAGTGCAGGCCCAGGAGCTACCTTTGTGCCTGGAAGTCTTTAAGGTGGCAAAACCATGTCCCCCGGCTGTCTGAGGATGCCTGCTGGCAGGATCTGCCACCTCGGTAGTGGCTGGCCTGAGTCAGGGGCCTCGACTCTGGCCAGTAGAGGTCTCACCCTGAAAGCTGTCACGGGGCCTCGGGCTTGTTGTTGGCATCAGTCTGGTAACGGGCCTAGATCAGGGTCTGGACCACCTGAGAAGAGGCCACTCAAAGCTGGACCACATCACTTTGGTGACCTGGTGCCCGTGCATCTCTTCAAAGGCTGAACCACGAGCGTGTCAGGGAAAACTGAGGCACGCAGCGCTAATCAGTTGGATCTCGCTTTGTTAATTATTTTAGTCCCCTCGTTTTTGCACCTCGATCTCCAGATTTATAGCTTTAAAATATTTTTAACATTTATTTTTTAAAGTTTATTTATGTAGTTTGGGAGAGAGCGCGCTTGCAGGAGAGGGGCAGAGGGGGAATCCCAAGCAGGTTCCACGCTCAGCGCAGAGCCAGACGCGGGGCTCAGTCTCACGGCCGTGAGATCACAACCAGAGCCAACACGGAGAGTCGGATGCTTAACCGGCTGAGCCCCCTGGCGCCCCGGGCATCTGTTTCAAAAGAGCACTGAGGATTCTGATGGGCAGCTGCCTTAGACGCAGGTCCTCCTCCCAGGAGACCTGCTGAGGCTGCCTCCATCTTTCTGCATAACCTTTTGCCATTTCAACACTGCAAAATTAAATATCTAGACTTGCTCTGCTCTGTTTTCATGGGGCCATTTGTCGGTTTCTACCAGTTGCCCTTCAAAGACCAACACGGTGGTGTGTGCTCGGCCAGAACACCACCTCGAGGCGGATGGTAAGGCCCGGGGTCTGAAAGTAGGTGCGAATCAGTTTTGCCCCTTTGCTGTCAGGAAACGTGCTGCAGGTTTGTGATACTATGGATTCTGGCTGAGCGGCCCTTCCCGCGAAGGACCTAGAAAGGCCCAGAGGAAGGAAAGAAGCTCGATGCCTAATTTACAGAAGAGATCATTGGACAGCCAAGGTTCTGTGTCTCGTGTGCTGGTGTCTGCGCCCTAGTCCCCCTTCCCTCCCTGACCCCGCAGGGGCGCGCTGGAGCAGCCTGGGGCTGGGACAGTTCTGTGACTATCCCTGCCCATTTCCTGTCCGACTTGGGGAGACCTGCCCCCTGAGGCAGCGGTGGGGGTGGAATGAGGTCTGCGAGGCACCTAGATGTCCCTTCCCCAGCACCCCTCCCCCAGGCCTGAGATGACCTAGTTGCTGGAACCCCTTGGTCCAAGCAGTACTGTTCCCTCCTGCGCTCCGGAGCCTGGGTAGCAGTGTCGGCCAGTGTCAGTGTCGCGCCTGTGGACCCAGCTGAGAGCACCCTGTCCCACACTCTCTGATTCACTCCTGCTCAGATCTCTTGTGGGTGGGTGTGTCCACACTCATTAAGAGGAGGGGAGAATTTTGACCCTAGAACCGGAACACAGTTATTTGCATACTGTAAGATTTCCCGTGGGTTTTCTGGAAAGAGCTCCCCTGGTGTACCTAAACTCCCTTCATTTATAAAAGACTTTTTTGTAATAGTGTCTAAATCCAGGGGCAGCCTTAGGTCAATTTTTGCATCTCGTTTCAGTCTCTGTAAACGCTATCTCGTGCGTGCGCGCTCTCTGCTCTCCGGCTGGACTGTAAGTGCCTCAGAAGAGAAGCTGGCAGGCGCCTGCTGCGGGCTGGGCCCTGGCGCTCCCGGCGGGGGGCTTTCCTAGACCGGGTGGACCCGGGACGTCTTTCTGTTCAGCCTGCCTGCTTGACAGGTCTGTGGGGACGCACGCTCCAAACAGACTGCCCGTGTGGCCCCTCCGCGGTGACAGCTGCAGGCAGGTGCTAGAAATCAGGCCCCCGAAGATGTTACAGGGAACGAGCTCAAGCTGGAAGAGCCTGGGGCTTGCCCAGCCCAGGGCTGTTGTTCCAGATGAGGCATCTAGTACCCGGGGAGCTGAGAGGGCGTCCCCAGTGCACACCAGCCTCTGCAGGGCCTGGTGGTTGTGCGGTAGGGAGACATGCCATCTGGCTGTGACAGTACGATTGGAGGGATCCCTCCCCCAGTCCCAGTGATTCTGCTGTTTCGCCTGCAAGTATCTTAAGTCCCAGCTCAATGAGCCGTCTCATCCTGACACAAGTTGCTATGGGCGAGCGCTGGGTAATTGGCACCGGAGGGGTGGGCACTCAGGGTTTTTAAGACTTCACGATCAGACCCAGAGGTAACCTCAGCCCCTAGTGCGCTGGTCGCCAGGCCATCAGGTGCCCGAGGATATAGGTATTCGTTTCATCTGCCGTGAGATAGTAACTGCAGGTGTTTGAGAAACAAGCCGAGGTTGGTTGTGGGTTCGGGAGGTTGTGTTTCCTCCACGTGGGGTCCCTTACAGTTGAAGGGTAGGCCTGGCCCGCCCCACTGGCCCTGGACACAGTCCCTTTGAGCTGTTTCTCCTCCTCCCTCGTTGCCTTTAAAATGCTTCTTCGAATATCCAGGGTTTGGGGTAGTTTTTTCGGAATGCCTAGTTTCAGAAGACGCTCCTGGGGTTTTTGGACTGAGCAGTGCAGCTGGGACAGGGCCGTCCCTCCCTCTATGCTGATACCCTCTCTGTTAAGACCCTCTGTTACGTGGAGACAACGTACCATGCTCACGGGTCCCTGGAGACCAGAGATTCTGTTAACATGCGGACTCCCAGGCGGCAGGGCTGGGGTGAGGCCTGGGAGGCTGCATTTCAGCGAGCTCCGGGGAGGTAGCAGGGCTGCCGTCAGGGGCCGCACTGCGTCCGCACCACTCTCTTTGCTCGAGGGCTGTGCCATAGGTCACGGTGTGCCAGATGTGCCAGATGAGGAAGGGCGAGTCTGCAAAACCCGGGCTCTGGAGTCCTGTTGTCAGGCCTTGGGCAGCTCACCTGCCTCTCCAGTTCCCCGGACTCCGGGAATGGTGGTGCCCCCCTGGTAGAGGCTGCGAGGTCTGCAAGAGGCAGAGCATGTGGGGCCCTCCCTACACTGTGCAAGCTCAGTAAAGGTGCGTCGTTCCCTGGGCTGACCTGACCGCAGGGGCTGGAGGTCTGGAAGGCAGTGATGAGGCCGTGAGCCTTCTCTGCGCCTGGACAGAGGGCCTGCTGCGTGCCACCCCCAGGGATGCCCAGCCGCTCCAGGACAGCAGCCTGGCCCCAAGAACAGAAGTCATGTTTACTATTTACTTTTCTACCTTTTAGTCGCACTCCTTGAGGAGGGAGGTTTCCCTAAAGCTTCCCGTTTGTACCCTCCCTTCACATCCAGGAGGCCTGGGCCGTTTCGGTCTTTGTCCACTCGGCCTCTTGCCATCAAATGGCATCTGCGGAGCCCCAGCCCTGCTGCCCAGGCTCCAGCTGGCCTCCCGCAGCCGCAGCTCCCCAGTCCTGCCCCCTCACTTAGCAGGCATTTGGACTCAGTGCCTTTGCTCTGCCCCCCGGGGCAGGCCGTGCCCCCCAGGCCATTCCAGCCGGCTGGCAGGCTGCGGCTGCACTTGGCGGGCTGTGTTGCCCAGCCCAGACTGCAGTGTCTGGTCTGGGGGGGTGGGATCAGAGACGAGGCTCCCCGGGGACACTGCTGCCCCTGGGGGCTGAGAGCACAGAGGCCTGGCCACTTTCCATCTGAAGCAGAGGAAGTGGTGGACATCCCTTGCCTGGGTCTCTGATGGTTGGTTAGTCCCTGTGCAGCCTGGCCCTTCCCGCCTTCCCCCACCAACTATCCGGAAATGGGGAGTTTTGTCTCCCTCCCCAGCTACGCAGCGTGTGTGTATCGTGTATGAATGTTTTCACGTATTTTCATCCCCCCCCCATCTAAATGTACATGCGTGTTCCTACGGATTTTTATTCTTGTCTCATTCTGAATCTATAGAAAACGCTAAAATATTATGGGATTAACTGACCTCAGTCTTTGGTTTTAGCAGAACTTCTGATGAATGATTTCTACGATTGATAGTTTTCTAATTAGGGTCACTGACCTTTGTCTTTTCTTCCATACTGCCCAGATAGTTCCAGCGGTCCTCTCCTCCCCACGCATGTGAGGCCCCCTCTGGTCATCCGTGTTTTGCTGGTAAAACGTTCTAGCGTCGGGTGGGCAGCTTGCTGATTGTGGGGTTGTCTGGGGCCAGCCACATGATGGTCACCTGCTCTGGGAAAGGCCTTACCCCGGCACACGCTAGAATCCCCGACTGGTCACATCCCCGGACCCAGTGTGAAGGGGAAATTCGGGCTCATGTGCCATTTCCTCTCACTTCTGGTTTTCCGGTTCTGAAGGCCACCATACTGACATTGCTAACTAAAGTCAACAGAGTTCGAGGTTCCCCGCCCCCCACAGTGTCTGTGTGTGAACATACCGATCTGGGGTTTTTTGTTTGTTGCCTTGTTTTGAGCTCCAGACCAGCTTGTGATGAGAAGACCTGTCTCTCTCCCCTTGATGTAACTGGCCGAAACCCTAGCCAGAGAGAACACGCAGGGCCAGGCACAGGGACTGGGCAGAGAGGTAGGCAGGGTGGGGACCCTCAAACTTCTTGAAAGTGACCCACCGTAGAATATTACATTTTACATCATGATTTCAAAGTTTATTTATTTTGAGAGAGAGAGAGAGAGCTCGAGCAGGGGAGGGCAGAGAGAAGGGGAGAGAGAGAATCCTAAGCAGGCTCCGTGCTGTCAGCTCAGAGCCCAACTTGGGGCTCGAACTCAGGAACTGTGAGATCGTGACCGGAGCCAAAACCCAACAGTCAGACGCTCAACCAACTGAGCCACCCAGGTGCCCCTAAATTGATTTCCTAACTAACGGGTCACAGCCCACAGTTTGAAAAACACTGCTCTAGGGAGCATCCCATTCTGGGCTTTCCAAAGCTTTTCCAGAAGTCCGCACTGCAGGATAAGCTGTCCAGTCTGGCGTAAGTAGCTTCTCTGCCCACCCAGCTACAGGTGCCTTGGGGAGGGGGAAGGTTAAGGCCCCTGGACCATCCTCCTCCCCACCCGTCTCTGTGCCAGGTGTTCGTAAATTGTTTGAAGGTAGCGTGTACCCCTTGTACGTTTGTATGTTCTTCCTAGCCCTGGACCTACAGGAAGCTCTAAAGAAATTAAATGACTTCCATCCTAGGTTTCAGCAAAGTTCCTGGTGAATGGTTTCCTCTGTTCTCACCTCCCAGAACGCAGTCGGGCCCCTCAGCCGGCGGGGTATCTGTGTGCGCTCTCGCCAGCAGGCCCCCGTCTCTACTGCCGGGCTGCCCCACCCGCTGCCGCGCGGTGCTCGCAGTGGACCAGCCCCCCGGCAGTGTGGCTAGGCCCCTCGGGCTCGGGGACAGCGTCCGAAGTGTCTGTGACTCAGCTGAAGGGGTGGGGATCTGCCTAGGAGGCCCTGGGGTCCTCATCGCAAGCGGAAGTCCCCTTGACCTGTTGCATCCTTCCCCGGTGTGGCTTGCGCTCGGCCTCGGCTCAGGCTGTATGGGGGCCGGGGAGGGGGGGGATGGTGTTTCGCAGGTTGTTCTTACCCCTTGGGAAGCAGTACGCCTTTCGAAATTTCTAGTGTTCGTCTGACCTCCTATTCCTTTCAGGACTCTGTTCTTTGAGCCCTGGCCTAGGCAAACAGCCTGATTCCTAGCGTGTCTGCTGGGCTACACCGCCCTCCTCCTCCCTGCACCAGGCAAAGCAGAGCTGGGTCGCTCGTTTTTCTTTTCCAAAGAAAGATTCTGGTTTCCTTGCTGAGCACCGTGAGGCTTCTGAGCTGTGTCCCCGAGGCCTGGGGCCTGGCTCCGTCGAGGGAAGTTTTAGTGAAGCCTCGCTCTCTGAGTGTAAACCCAAAGCAGGCCCGCTGCTGGCTGTCCCCGGTTTTCCACTCGCTCAAGCAGGGCCCCGTGAGGGGCTGGCAGCCGGCCTGTCCTTGTGATCTGAGACTCTAGTAAGCGCCCGTGGGTGCTTGGCACGATGCCGGACCTTTTGGGTTTGACGCTCTTCCCAGTTGTAAGTTGAAGGTCTGGTAGTGAGAACGTCACTCCCTCCCAGGAAAGACCAGGTTGGTTTCTCTCCGCCGCTGAAGGAGATCTACCCGCATGGCTTATGTCGTGGCCCTTGCCAGGGTCTGGCAGGAGGGGACGGTGCTTGGGTGGGTGGATTCCAGCCTTGACACAGACGCTTAGGTACCGTTAAGGCCCCTCTGTTGCCCTTTGTTGGGGCCTTTCTGCCACTTCCCCTCTCACACTGGGGGCCCTGCACTCGGACTCCTGACCAGGAACGAAGCCACCTTTTTCCCCCTAGAGCAAGTGCTTGGCCTCCATGGAGCAGGCCAGCCCGTATGGCCACGCAGTCCTATGGGGGTGACGTCCAGTCCACTTGGAAGTAGCTTCCTTGTGTTTTCAGCCATTGGTCAACCTCAGTTTGCCTTTTTCTACTCTTGAAACAGTTTTATACAGTGAATTCGGGTTCCTCCAAGTCAGCCGGGAGCACTGTTACGAGTGAGGGCCCAGACCAAGGATGCAGGACCAGCTCGTGTTTCTGTCGTGTTGTCAGTGGTGGGCCCCGAGGCGCCAACTCAGGAGCAGGGTGCACCTCGGGCCGGGTGCGGGGAGAGGAGAGGCGTCCTCCTGGTCAGAGCGCAGCTCCGTGGAGCTCACGTGGGGGTGGGGTGGACGTGTCTAGCCTCGCTGCCGTGTGGCCTTTTCCCTGTTATGTGTGTTGCTTCCCAGCCATGAGCTCTGCCTTCTGAGAAGACTGAGTCGAGGGCGGTCCTTTCCCTCATTGATGTGGTCTCGGTGCCACCATTCTGGGGGTGGCCTCAGGGCTCCTCAGCCTCAACACAGCTGAAGCGTTGGGCTGGATCATTCTTCGTCATGGCATCAGGGATAGGGTGGGGGCTGTCCTCTGCTTCCTTGGATGTTTAACAGCATCCCTACCCACTACCTACCAGAAGCCCCTTTTCCCAGTGGTGACAACGAAAAATGCCTCCAGACATTCCAGATGTTCTCTGGGGGGCAAAGTTGCCCCCAGTTGAGAACCACTGGGCTAACTGGTCCCCCTACCCCTCTTTACAGCGTGCTCCCCACCCAACAGCCAGAGGATCCTGTAAACATTATTGTCATGCACGCTCTCTGCTCTGAGCTTCCTTCTCCATCAGGATGGGATCTCAAGTCCTTCCTGCGGTTCTTTCTCGAAGGCCTGAAGGAGCCAGCCTCGTCTGCTCCTGCCCTCCTTGCCAGTCATCGGACACGCAAGGCCCACGGGGTCTTTGTGGCAGCCTTTCTCTCTGTGTAGAAAGCTTTCTGCCTTCTTATACTCAGATCTCTGGTCACATGTCACCTTGGAGTGGTGTTTCCTGACCAGCCATTTAAAATAACTCACTCGTTGGGGCGCCTGGGTGGCTCAGTTGCTTAAGCATCCGACTCTTGATCTCAGCTCAGGTCTTGATCTCAGGGTCGTGAGTTCAAGCCCCGTGTTGGGCTCTGTGCTGGGCATGAAGCCTACTTTTTTTTTTTATTTTCCTATTTTTTTAATAATTTTTTAACGTTTATTTATTTTTGAGAGAGACACAGAACGTGAGCAGGGGAGGGGCAGAGAGCGAGAGAGGGAGACACAGAATCCGAAGTAGCTCCAGCCGCCGAGCTGTCAGCACAGAGCCCGACGCAGGGCTCGAACCCACGAACTGTGAGATCATGACCTGAGCCGAAGTCGGCCGCTCAACCAACTGAGCCACCCAGGCGCCCCGAAGCCTACTTTAAAAAGTAACTAAAATAACTCACTCGTGCTTCCTCCCATTCCCTGTCTCTCACCCCTGCCCCTGAGTTGCCTTTTTTTCCTGTATGGTACTTAGCACCGCCTCACCTCTGTGTGCGCGTCTCCTCCCTGCGCTCGAACGTAAGCTTTGTGAGAGCAGGCGCTTGTCTCCCCAGCGCCTGGCCCACGGGAGGTGCTCAGTCATCACTGTTCAGATGAGTCACCTCCTCCGCGAAGCCTGGCTCTCCTCCTGCAGAGTGGGCCAGCCTTCCTGTCTCCAGAGCAGGGCGGGGGGAGCAAAGGAAGTCCCGCAGTCGTGTCCCAGAATCGTCTGAAGTAACGCATGCCCCCTGTAAAAGCCCTCCCAGTCCCTTCTCACTGGGAGACGTGTCAGCATTTTGGCGTGGTGTCTTTTTTGTTTTTTTCCCTGTTCAGAATCCTCTGACAGCTACGCTCTCAAGAAATGCTGAAAGCCCACCACCGCAGAGGGTGATCAGCATTTTAGAGCCAGTAATGACGGCTGAAATCTGTCCATCCCCCACCTCAGATCCCACTCTGGGAACGATTTTTTTTTGTAACTGCAGTCAGGGTGCCCCTAACCGAAAACCATGGTTTTGCATCGTGTGGCTAGTTCCCCCCCAGAACCTGGCGTTTTCCAGAGCAGGCACAGCGCCCTCTAGTGCCGGCCTCCAGAGCCTGCGGTCCGGGTGTCCCAGGAATGAGCCCTTCATAACCAGGAGAGGTCCACTAGCTTTTACAATGTGCGGACCTTCCAGAAACATGTTTTACTCTGTTCTCATTTTTGCAGCCCTGGGGAGGGTTGAGCTTTTTTATGTGGTTACGAGAATGGCCCCCGGAGCCAGCCCGCCTTCGAGTCAAGGTCCACCTCTCTAGAGCTGTGTTTTCCTTCTGTCTCAGTGTACTTATCTGTGAAATGGGAATGGCAGGAGTGGTGTGCTTCATAGCTCTGTGGAGGGCCTCACGGGTTACAACGCGCGAAGCACCAAGGAAGCTGCCTGCCCCCGCAGCTGTGCCCTGGCCTGAGGCCGAGGACTCCAGAGCCCTCGGTGCTCCTGGGAGCACAGCCATCCATGCCTCCCAGAGTGGGCACAGGGAGGGCCCTCGTGACTCGGGGAGCGCACGGCGGGAGTGGGGCGAGGAAAGGAGGGCGTCTGGAAGGACCAGGTGGGAGGGCACTGGCTCGTGTGGACACGGGCAGCGCCCCATGTGGGGGGGACGGAGGGAGCCGGGAAGGAAAGTCGTGAGAGGTAGGCGAGAACCTTGCAAGTTGTCCGAAGCCCTTCTAGGCGCCCTTCTCTCAGTGTCTGGAATTCCCGAGGGAAGGCGACGGAGCCGGAACCGGGGCCGCCACACCCCTCTTCTTCTCCTCCCTGCCACTCCCCCTCCGCTCCCCTTCCGGCATTGCCAGGGCTTTGAAGAAGTGGCACCCCTTGTCATAGAAGGTTAGAAGGGCCTGAGGACAGGGCCTCCCAGTGCGGAGGGCAGCAGGGCCACATCCAGAGGACGGTGTTTGCTCGCCAGTCCCCTCCCCCGAGGCCACCGTGCACTGCGGCCGTGCCGCCTTCGGCTGGGCTCACGAAGGCAGCACGGAGAAAACCTGCCTCTGGCCTTGCAGCGATGCCAGCCTTCACCCGTGCGCTGTTCCCACTTTGGCCTCGGAACGGTCGCCTCGGTTCCCCCACACCCAGGAGCAGTGTGCCCCTGCCAGAGTGCCACGAGGCCGGGCAGTGTGCCGTCACCGACTACACTGACCGAGGCTCTGTGCTGGTGCCCGTCCCTTCCCTGCAGCTCTGTCAGCCCGATACACTCCCTGTGGTGGGCACGTGATCTGCAGACTCAACTTGGGGCTCTTCTCAGGGACCCCCGGGGCAGGTGGGGTGGCCTGTGCCCACGGCCGCAACTCACACCGCGGGTAGCACCGCCGTGTCCCACACAGCGCAGCCGTCGGATTTCCTGGCGCGCTGCAACTGTGGTTTCTATGGCAACTTGGAAAGACCTGCAATTGTGGCTTTTGAAGTCTAAAATGGGAGCAGAGGTCTGAGGTAGGGTGGGACAACGCTGCAGATGCCATGCCCCAGCCCGGAGCCTTGGGCATAGAGGGTTCCGGGGCAAGAAGTTCTTGGAGTGAAAAAAGTGCCACCGTCACAGGAGACCCTGAGCAGAGCTCCCTGTGGCCCCTCACAGCCCCCTGGGATCTTCAAGCAGAGGGAAGAAGAGCCTGAGCTCCAGAGGGCCTTGAGCCTGTGCCCTGGGGGACAGCGGATCAGGTGGCATGATCACGTCTGGCATTTGCTGTGTGCTTACTGTGTGCCCGGCGCCCCGAGATCGCCTGTGCTTTCATTGCCTTCATAATCCCCTCC
This sequence comes from Cryptoprocta ferox, assembly GCA_028646485.1. Classification (NCBI taxonomy): domain Eukaryota; kingdom Metazoa; phylum Chordata; class Mammalia; order Carnivora; family Eupleridae; genus Cryptoprocta; species Cryptoprocta ferox. Next base: position 52,246,141 of record CM053565.1, on the reverse strand, counting down.
ACCACTCCCGGCGGCTGCTCTCACCCCATTTTATACGTGTGCACGTAAGCGATTTGCCTGAGGTTTCAGGCACGTGTAAGGGGCCGGGCTCAAGGACCCCTAATTTTAACACCCGGGCTCACTCTTAGCTGGGTCATGGGCTTACATTTCCATGTGGAGCACCTCCATCGCTTGTCAGTGATGGGGCCCGTTGCTTCCTCCTTTACTTTTTTGTAAGTCACATCCTACCGATAGCAGGGTTTGTTTCAGCCACCATTGGCAAAATTGTGGTGAGGTGACCTTGAGCCGGTGTCTCAGTTCTCCCTCCGTGGAGTTCACCTTTCCATGCCCTGGGCCTTGGAGTCGGGGAGTGATCCTGAGGAGTCTTAGGTTGGGTGTTGTTAGAGAGAACAGGTCTTGCACCCCTGTGGTTTGGGGGCTCGGAGGTGCCCGTCCAAAGGAGGTGGGCGGTCACAGACTCGCCCAGGACCGTGACTCGGGGAAGCATTCCCCAGGAGCGGGCCTGGGCCGCTGGAGGGGGATCCTGTGCCTGGCAGAGGTGGGGGACAGCCAGGGCCTGTCCTCTCGGAGGCGGCAGTCACTGGGTGTCCGTGGAGGGATGGGTCAGGTGCTCGCCGAGCGGTTGGCTGGGCTCCAGAGCCAGCCGCCCCGAGAGCTCCCCCGCCGTACGGCGCTCCGCTCTGCGGCGCAGTCGGTGAGGAGCAGGCAGGCTGCGGCTGGTCGGCAAGGATGGCCCAGATTGGAAGGCCGCGTCGGGTGATAGCGGGCTTCAGGTGACCCACGTGGCCCGGTGTCACGCCGCTCCTCCACCCCCTGTAACTCAGTGCTCCACGGGGGCGAGGGCAGGCACTTGCAGAAAGTAGAGAAAGGATGTCACTCCTGCCAGAGTGGTTTGCTGTGTGACGGGCTGTTGAGCCTGTAATTTAAAGGAGGCCTCATGTGACCTGTCATTTAGCCACACTTCTCAGTATGAGCAGAACGACCTTCAGTCACCCTACTGGTTGCCTTCGGAGGGGAGGTAGCGCCTGGAGCTCCGTCTGTCAGTCTGGGTGCTGTTAGGGCTGTCAGTGCTGAGCGTGTGGCTCTCGCCAGAGCCACACGCTCAGCACTTAGGACCCGTGTGCTCAGCTGGAGATGCGTCACACCTTCGTAAGAATTTGGGCGGGAAACACACCCTGCCTTGACCTCAGAGGCCGTCGTGTCACACCGTGTTCTCTTCCTCAGCTGAAGCTAGAGGACCGCTCGGTGGTGCCCCGGGACGTGGTCCGGCACATGCGATCCACCGTGAGTGTTGGTGCGGGGGTCGCCCGGGGAGTGTCTGGGCCGGGTCTGCCCTGGCGGCTGGTGCCGTGTGCCTGCTCGGGCCTGGATGCCTTCTCCTCCCCAGGACAGCCAGTGCGGCACCGTGATCGACGTCAGCATCGACTGCGCCGTCAAGCTCATCGGCACCAACTGCATCATCTACCCCGTCAACAGCAAGGACCTCCAGCACATCTGGGTGAGCGGCCCCGCCCGCTCGGCTGTTGGCTTGTCCCCGGGGGCGGGCTCCCTGTGAGGAAGCCGTGCACACGTGAGGTCGAGGCCGGGGCACTTCCCTCCGCCTTCAGCACGCGTCGCTGCTGGGGTTTTCGCTCCCTCGCTTCCTTTCTCCTCTAACACCTTGTGTTTAAAACACAGTTTTCTTCCTTAGTTTCTGTTTTGTGATTTCAAACTTAGGGAGAGCTGTGCGTTCCCACGCTCCCTGCGTCATCAGGCTCCTTGGCCTTGAGGCTTTCCCTCCATGTGCCCCATCACCTTCCTCCTCCCTTCCCCGCATTTGCTTCTGTCTCTCTAGTCTTTTCTCTGACACACTGGCGAGCAAGCTACAGACACAGCACCCCGAGGGCCTGGAGCACGACAGTGCACACTTCCCCAAACCCAGAACCCGTCTTTCAGCCCCCGCCCCGTTCAGGAGGCAGCACTGGTGCGCTCCTGTCCGACCCAGAGACCCCGTCCGGCTGTCCCAACGTCTTGTCCCCTCTGATCCGGACTCCGTTCAGAAGCACACTTTGCATTCGGTTGTCAGCGCTTTGATTCCTCCTCTGGAGCTGCTCCCCGGTCTTGCCTTGTCGTCCTCGCCCTGGTACCTTCCAGTGGCTGACCCTGAGCGCAGAGCCGTGTCATGTGGCCTCCCGACCAGACTCAGGCCCCGCATCCCTGGCAGGACCGTCCCTGCGACACCCGGAGCTCTTCCTGGCCCGCGATGTCCAGGGGCCACAGCAGGGGTCTTGACCGTGATCCCGGGCGTGTTCTGTCTGCCCGGCCTCTCCACGGAGTCCCCAGTTTACGCCTTTGCAAGGGATTCCGCTTCGGGGAGAGAGACTTCGGGGTTGCGTCAATAACCTGTTGCTTATTGTGAAACCCCCACCCACCAGCCCCGGCCTCCGTTAGCTGTTCCCACCTGAGCCGCCAGCGCTAATGCTCGCTGGGGGGGGTGATTGTGCGGCCCTGTGGCTTCTCGGCCTTTTTAGTAGCCGGCATTCTGTATGGAAGAGCGTCCCCTTCAGCCTCATTCGTTTATTTGTTCCTTCTTACATCCGTACGGACTCGGAGATCCCCCTTCTTTCTGTTCAGTTGGTCGTAATCCATCACTACCGTTATTTGTTTTGTTGCTTAAATTATCCCAGATTTGGCCAGTAAGTGCCCCTTCAAGCTGATACCTGTCCTTTTGACATATCCCCGTCCTGGGGTTTTCTGTTTAAGCACCTTCTTACTTTCTGCCATTTCTCCTCTGGCCCTGGAATGAGCCATTTTCCCAAAGAGCTGTGGTTCCTTTCAAAGGGAAAGGCACTCTGAACAGCACGACCTGGCTCTGTGCTGGGCGTCCTGACCGCCGCTAGGGCCTCTCAGGACCACGCTGGGAGACTCGCACGTGTGTGCTCGGGGGCACGTCTGAGTTTGTCAGTGCCGCGCCTGCATACACGTGAAAGTACGTGATTTTGTCTCAATACATCTGGTTCCGTTTCAGCAGCTCTTTCCTTCCTTTCCCCTTTTCTGGATGCGTGAGCACCTCCCCCAGCAGCGAGACGCTTGCTTACAGCTCACTTGTCCACATGACCACCCTCCACCTGCCACCTCCACAGCCCACTCCCGCCCAGGAGCCCCGCGTCCTCGGAGGCCCCATGGCCTCTGCACAACTCTCTCGTTGCCACCAGGCAGCCCCCCTCCAGTCCCCCCCTCCTCCAACCGGGGACGCAGAGCTCGGGTGCGGCACAGAACTCGCAGGGGGCGGGCTGGTCCAGGCAGTGAGCTCCCCAGATCCCTCCTCCTCCGTCTCCGGGCCAAGCGGAGCTGGGGCACTGCACACCAGTGCCACCCGCTGCCCCTCACACCCCGGCCCGGTCCACAGCCCTTCATGTACGGGGACTACATTGCCTATGACTGCTGGCTGGGGAAGGTGTACGACCTAAAGAACCAGATCATCCTGAAGCTGTCCAACGGTGCCAGGTACACAGCTCACCTGTGCCCCAGGCCACCCTCTGCAGGGGCCGCCTGCCGGCCGGGGCGTGGGGAACGGGCGGCAAGGGTGTCTTCTCCTGGGGCCCTGCACTGCTGGCTCTGGGGGCCCGCCCCTGGGCTGGTCTCCTGTCGCTCTGGCCTAACTTAGAGGATCTGTTAGGGGCTGATGCTTTTACCTGAGATAATTTTTAATGGTAGTCAGCACTCCGGGGTTGGGGCCTTGTGTGTCCTGGGGGGTCACCTGTACCAGTGTGTCCGTCGTTCCCCGTTGGAGACCAAACCCTCGTTGACTGTTTCAGGTGCTCCATGAACACAGAAGATGGCGCCAAGCTCTACGACGTCTGCCCCCACGTCAGCGACTCTGTACGTTTGCTCCAGCCTGGCAGGCTTCCCGGGGGCGGACTCGGGGGGACAGGGTCTTACGTTCCTCTGCCTGGAAGGAGGACTTCATAGTAAAGAGCTGCGAGCTAGCCCTGGCTAAGCTTACGCTGCTTCTAGGCAGAGTGGTTTCCTAGAAGAGGGGTGGGTGTGTACCGAGATGTGGCCAGAAAGTATTAGAACTTCTCTTTGCGTTAACTGTATTTTTTCTTTAAAAAATAGCCACTCTTCGGTATCAGGGCCGCACAGCACACTCTGTTGTTACTACGGTAGGGTATCTTAGAACACTAGGATGTGACCACTTACAAATGAGTGTGGGAAGGGTGCGTGATCAAACCGTGCGGGGACTCCGGCCCCCTGGAGTCTTCGAAGTGTCACCCTTGACCAGCAACACGGACGTGGCCTGAGAGCTTGTTAGAATGAGTCAGGTGTGCGTTCTGACGAGCTCCCTGGGTGACTTACGTGCACCTTAGGCGTAAAGGGTGCTCTCCGGAGCCCTAGCGTCTGTCTTAGCCTGAGGGGCCGGGGAGCATGCAGGTGTGAGGTGAGGGAGGGGCAGATGCAGAGAGCACTATCCCCTGCGGAGGCACCACTCACAAGGACTTTTTCTCTGGCCCCAAATCCCACAGGGTCTCTTCTTTGATGACTCCTATGGCTTCTACCCGGGCCAGGTGCTCATTGGCCCTGCCAAGATCTTCTCTAGCGCCCAGTGGCTGTCTGGGGTCAAGCCTGTGCTCAGCACCAAGAGCAAGTTCCGGGTGGTGGTGGAAGAGGTAGGGCTGGGCTGGGGCCGGGCCTTGGCCTCCATGCCCTGGCGCTGAGCTCTTGCCCGCTCGCTCCCTTGCTGTCTGCTCGGAGGACCAAGCCCTGCTCCTTGGCCCTTTTGATCTGAAAGGGCTTTAAGGATAAACGGAATCCAGGGTGTGGTCATGGGGTGACTGATAGGCAGATGTCCCCCAGCCCGACGGGCCCACCCCGAGTAAGGGGGAATGGTGGTGAGTGGCGGACCCGCTGGGCCCTGACCGGGTGGTGGTCCGTGAGGTGAGGCTGTAGTTGCTCCAGGTGGGGCCTGCTCTGGGGGCGTCCTACTTGGTGGGAGGCCATGAAGACCCCTGGGCATCCTGCTCTGGAGGTCAGGTGGGCCCTGGGCAGCTGTGTCCCCGAGAGAGCTGCTAAGCTGCTGACTAAGGCCCTGTCCTACCCGCCATCCCCAGGTGCAGGTGGTAGAGCTCAAAGTCACGTGGATTACCAAGAGTTTCTGTCCAGGGGGCACGGACAGCGTCAGCCCCCCGCCCTCTGTCATTACCCAGGAAAACCTAGGCAGGTGAGTGGCTCCAGCACGCCCACTCCGGCCACCCCAGGGGCGGGCCCTGCACATGTCTCTGGACGGAAGGCGTAGATATGCGGGGGGCTAGAGCGCCGGTGGTCCAGTCCTCCCTGCTCTCCCTCCCAGGGTGAAGCGTCTCGGATGCTTTGACCATGCTCAGCGGCAGCTTGGGGAGCGCTGTCTGTATGTCTTCCCAGCCAAGGTAGAGCCGGCCAAGATTGCCTGTGAATGTCCAGAAAAACACTGCGCCCAGGGGGAGGGCTCTATGGCCAAGAAGGTATGTCCTTGGGGTTGGGATTGGTGGGCATTTGAGGAACTGGCCTTGAGCTATTTCCACAGCCAGGAAGGACGGTCTGTGCTTTAGGCCTTGGGGGGCAGCCCTGATCACCTTGCAGGCCACCTAGGTGTGTATAGCTGTCCCCTCCCCCCCCAAGCTGCCCGGGTGTCCCACATGCCCAGGGCGGGGCCGGGGTAGCCCTGCTGCGCCACAGCCCCGTGCTTCCTGCTCCGCTCTCACAGGTGAAGCGCCTGTTGAAGAAGCAGGTCGTGAGGATCATGTCCTGCTCCCCGGACACCCAGTGCTCCAGAGACCATTCCGTGGAGGACCCAGGAAAGAAAGGAGGGGCCAAAACCAAGAGTGAAACAGGGTCCGTCAGCCCTGAGGAGACGCCCGATGGGTCCACCAGCCCGGCGGAGATGCAGGACGAGGTCCCAGAGGAGGCCCAGGACGCGGGCGAGCAGCTGCCCCCCTTCCTGCTGAAGGAAGCTAGTGACGACAGGCTGCACTCGGCAGAGCAGGACGCGGATGACGAGGCCGCCGATGACACGGATGACACCAGCTCGGTGACCTCATCTGCCAGCTCGACCACCTCCTCCCAGAGCGGCAGTGGCACGAGTAGGAAAAAGAGCATCCCCTTGTCTATCAAGAACTTGAAGCGAAAACACAAGCGGAAGAAGAATAAAATCACTCGTGACTTTAAGCCAGGGGACAGGTAAACCCAGAGGCACCCCCTCCCTCCTGGGGGAGCGTCCAGCCCAAGGCTGTCTGTTCAGCAGCCGCACACGCGTGCGCACAGTCTGCAAGCCCCGCGCGGGCTCGGGGGCGCCCAGCTGGGGCCGTGTAGGTGCCTGGCGTTGGCCTGCATGGAGAGGAGCACTCTGGGAGTGGGGCCGGCGGGTGCGTGGAGGCACCGTGCTGCCTCGAGTCTGGCCCCAGGGACCCCACTCACTGGGCTCTCCCAGATGAGGCCTCAGAGGAGGTCGAGGGACACGGGAGGTGCTGGGGAGCGTTCACGGACCTGTCTCTCTCCCTTGTTTCCGTGCCTGCCGGGTGTGCCCCGTGCCTGCAGGGTGGCGGTGGAGGTAGTGACCACCATGACCTCGGCAGACGTGATGTGGCAGGACGGCTCCGTGGAGTGCAACATCCGCTCCAACGACCTCTTCCCCGTGCACCACCTGGACAACAACGAGTTCTGCCCCGGAGACTTTGTGGTGGACAAGCGAGGTAGTGCCGGCCCCAGGAGGCCGCCCCGCCGAGGGCCTGGGCAGGGCTCGGGAAGGACGGGCCAGAGGTCTCAGGGTCGGGTAGGAGACGCCCCCTTTGAGGGTGACTTGCCTTTTCAAGGACTGGGGCGGCCTTCTCTGGCCTCCACCAGCCTAGCCAGAGGACACGGGTCCTGTGCCCTGCTGGGGTCGCGATGTGGGGGGCCGATGGCACCCCCGGGGCTCCTTAGCCGGTCACATTGTTTCCTTCTGTCTCCCAGTCCAGAGCTGTCCGGACCCCGCGGTCTACGGCGTGGTGCAGTCTGGGGACCACGTGGGCCGCACCTGCATGGTGAAGTGGTTCAAGCTACGGCCCAGCGGTGATGATGTGGAGGTACGTGCGGCCCCTGCGCCTTCCTTCAGGGTGGGCTCTGGCGGGCTGGCTCCGAGGCCCTGGGCTCATGCCGGCCCGTCCTGTGCTCCAGCTGATTGGAGAAGAGGAGGACGTGAGCGTCTACGACATTGCCGACCACCCTGACTTCCGGTTCCGCACGACGGACATCGTCATCCGCATCGGCAACACTGAGGATGGAGCTCCTCACAAGGAGGATGAGGTGTGCCCGCCCCCCCCCCCCATTTGCGGCCTCTGTCCCCGCCCCAGGCAGCATCCGCAGTCCCTGGAGATGCCACCAGGTGGCTCCAGGAGACCACACCCGCAAGTGTCCTCTGGGCAACTTGTCTGCCTTGAGTGCCCTCCCCAGAGCTGGCCACCTCCATGAGGATTTGCCTGCCTGTCGGGTTCAGACTTCACGTAGCTGCTCCCTGAGCCCCAGTGTGTGCAGATCCGTTTAGTGGGGGAGTCGGACTCCTGGTCCTGAGCACTGTGGGGGCACAGGAGAGGCTGGGGAGGTGGGGTCCAAGCTGCGCCTTGGGGAGCAGGTGGGGACATCGGGTGGGGTCCAGCAGAGGAAGAGCAGGAACCCCATCCCGAGACGGTCAGGAAGCCCGGGGCCGGGCAGAACGCTGAGTGGGGAGGAGTTAACAGCTCGTGTGCTCCACGGCCAGTGCTGGAGCCAGAGGGCCCCACACCTCAGCTGCTCTCCATGTGCAGCCTCTGGCTGGCACCGTGTCCCTTCTCTCGGGCCTCGCCCATGTCACCCATTGCTGGAGCTCCCTCTTGGAGGCAATCTGGCCCTCATCCTTCGGAGAGCTGCTCCCTTGAACCTGTTCTGTTTGCCCTGCAGCCATCAGTTGGCCAGGTGGCCCGTGTGGACGTCAGCAGCAAGGTGGAGGTTGTGTGGGCTGACAACTCAAAGACCATCATTCTGCCCCAGGTAAGCCCCTGCAGAGACCCAGACCGCTCGGCTCGTAACTCCGGCAGCTGTGGCTTGTCTCCTGTCCCTGCTCACGGAACAGGGAGACAGGCTCTCGGGTCTTCTGGCGAGGGTCTCTTCTTTGGGGCGTCTGGGTCTCAGGGAGCGCCTGAGAGGACGAGCTGTTCCGTGCAAAGCTGTTGGGGGGAGGGAGCCCGGAGAACACAGGGGCAGCCCACAGCTGGCCCGTCGCCTTGCCCCACCTGGAAGTTTCCCCAGGTTGCCAGGTGTGTGCCGATTTTCACAAGCTTCCCGGATTTGCCTGTATCCCCATCTCACTACGCTAAGAAACGCAGGTTACTTCCTTTAGGAGATAGACCTTTCCCACCAACATTCCTAGGAAAGCTTCACAGATCAGCAAGAGGAAGAAGAGCTGACCCCAGTCCCAGCCCCTGCTGGTGGGTTCTGAGCAACAATGCCATTCTCAGGACCGTTTCTTTACCCCCTTGTTTGAGCTGATCTGCACACCCCGGCTCCCCTCTCCGGCACCTTCACGGGGCAGGGGAAGGAGCGGCTCGCCCCCCTCATCCAGGCGGCCATTCCAGGGATACGGGAACAGGATGTGACCCAGGCCAGCTCTGCCGGAGCTCCCCCTCCTGTTGCGTGTTCTCAGCTACCAGCGCAGCCCCACAGAGGTGGCCGACCTGAGTCCTCTAGGGGAGGGGCTGGATTTGCCACCGAGGTCAAATGGTGGCCAAGTACACGCAGGGGCAGGGGAGGCCGGAACAGCCTTTGGCTGTTGGCTGGGTTTTCAAGCCCCACCGGTGGGTGTGGGGCAGGCAGAGGCACCTCCCAGAGACCCAGGGACCAGCTAGCACAGAGAGACCCAGCTGCAGAGTGAAGAGCAGGAGACGGGGAAGGGGTGGAAGGGGCCTGCTGAGGCCTCTGTGCACCCAGTCACCGTCAGCTCTGAGGGCCGGGGCCCGGTAGGGCCTCCCTGAATTCCTGTGCCTGTCTTACCCCAGCACTTGTACAACATTGAGTCTGAGATTGAGGAGTCGGACTACGACTCGGTGGAAGGCAGCACCAGTGGGGCGTCCTCGGATGAGTGGGAGGATGACAGTGACAGCTGGGAGACGGACAACGGGCTGGTGGAGGATGAGCACCCCAAGATAGAGGAGCCCCCCATCCCACCCACTGAACAGCCGGCGGCCCCCGAGGAGGACAAGGGGGTAGTGATCAGCGAAGAGGCTGCCACGGCCGCCATCCAGGGGGCCGTGGCCATGGCTGCCCCCGTGGCAGGGCTGATGGAGAAGGCTGGCAAAGACGGGCCCCCGAAGAGCTTCCGGGAGTTGAAAGAGGCCATCAAGATCCTGGAGAGCCTCAAGAACATGACTGTGGAGCAGCTCCTGACGGGTTCGCCCACCTCCCCCACCGTGGAGCCCGAGAAACCAACTCGGGAGAAGAAATTTCTGGATGACATCAAGAAACTGCAGGAAAATCTCAAGAAGACCCTGGACAACGTGGCCATCGCAGAGGAGGAGAAGATGGAGGCAATGCCAGACACGGAGCGCAAGGAGGAGAAACCCGAAGGGCAGTCGCCTGTGAAGGCCGAGTGGCCCAGCGAGACCCCGGTGCTGTGTCAGCAGTGCGGTGGCAAGCCCGGAGTCACCTTCACCAGCGCCAAGGGCGAGGTCTTCTCGGTGCTGGAGTTCGCGCCCTGTGAGTTAACCTTGTTTTTGTTAGCAGATGTGGAGGCCGGGTGGCCAGCTGCCGCCTCAGGGGAGGAGGCCATGTCCCCGGAGCGGCCGCTGGTGCCGATGCCCCCCGACCAGCGGGTGTGAAGCCTGTGGGGCCGTTGGCCTGTCTGGGGAGCACCCCCAGCAGCTAGCTGCTCCCTCCGGCCCAAGCTTCCCGAGGGCGGCAGCTGTGTTTCCAGATAGAGCTCTCGGTCTCGCCGTTAGGGATTGACCTGCTAGCTTCTTCCCTTCTAGCAAATCACTCGTTTAAGAAAATTGAGTTCCAGCCTCCAGAAGCCAAGAAGTTCTTCAGCACGGTGCGGAAGGAGATGGCGCTGCTGGCCACCTCGCTGCCGGACGGCATCATGGTCAAGACTTTCGAGGATAGAATGGCAAGTAGCCACCTGGCGTGGGCTTGGCGTAGGCGGGTGCACATGTGCCCGTGTGGGAGCTTGATGCCCGGAGGCTCCTGGGTGGCCGTCCATACCTGTCCTCATGGGGCAGGAGCGGGTGCAGTCTCGGGTGGGGGCCAGAGTCCCACACGTGCGTCTGCATCCAGGCCTCCTTCTTCTTTCCCTCTTGCTAAAAGTTCGTTTTGAAGCACGGAATTATCACCTGAGGACTGTTCTCTTGAGACACTAGAACATTATGGAAAAGGCTAAAGTTGCCTTTGACCAATCCGCACCCAGCCCCTGGGAGTCCTGACTGTGAGTTTTGTGGGTCTCCTTACAAAAGACGTTTTTTCACGTTTTTATCTTCTCACGGGACCCCACAGACATTTTGTATTTTGTAAACATTACGTGAACAGCCTCTCACCGTACGTGTCATCTGTGGTTTGGTTTTTTTCCACTCGCTGAGGTTATTTTTGAGACCTGCCCGTGTTGGTGGATATTGATCTAGTTCATTCTTTTTTAGCTACAGAATAGCGTCCCCTCACGCGACCATGTCACATTGTATTTTCCGCTCCTGTCTTCATGGCCCGGGCCCGGGTTGAGTCCTGCCACCAAAGGCAGTGTGAGCACCTGGTCGTTCCAGGCACAGGCCAGCCCGGTCCGCCTGTCCCTTCATTTATCCAACACGCTTACCAGGCGCCTGTCGTGTGCCAAGCACCCTGCGACACCCTGAACTCGAATCTGAGCTGGGCCCCAGCACCTGCCCAGCCCTCGTGGAAGGGGCCACAGGACGGAAGAGAGGCGCTGTTCAGACCCCCCTGCCGCGGGGCCGGAAACCACAGGGCCAGTGCTGCTCCGGGTTCTTAGTGACACTCTGGCTTGTTCTTGGATTTTAGTAAAACTTGTGAAAGATCCCAGCCGGTCTCAGCTGTGCTGAGGGAAGGGAATAGCGTGTCTTCCAAGTCTCGCTCGGAGGGAAGGGGAAGTTGCGCCTTCTCTTGAGGCGCGCAGGGCGGCCCCGCAGGAAGATGCGCTCTGCCCTTGCTGTTCCGTCCCGCGCTGTTCCGTCCCGCGCTGTTCCGAGCTCGGGTCCGGCAGCCGAGGCTGCCCTTCCCCCACTGCGCTCGGCCTTCGAGCATCTCTGTGGGGCCTCTGCCCGGTGCCTTAGTGACCTGAGGCTCTGGTGCTCTGCCAGCTTTTCTGCTGGAATTCCAGATCCCCTGTCCCTCCGGTTCAGGTGGACCCTTGCAGCTCTAGAATGTCCTTTCGTTTTCTAACTGGTTGTAATTATTGTAGGTCTTCGTGGGGGTGCAGATCAGGGCAGGTGTTTTAAAGAGTAAAACATAAAAGTGATGAAGGGCGCCTGGGTGGCTCGGTCGGTTCAGTGTCTGATTCTAGGTTTTGGCTCGGGTGGTGATCTCAACAGCGGTGAGATCGAGCCCTGTGTCAGGCTCTTCGCTGACAGCACAGAGCCTGGAGCCTGCTTTGGATTCTGTGCCTCCCTCTCTCTCTCTGCTCCTCCCTTGCTTGCACTCTGTCTTTCTCGCTCTCGCTCGCTTGCTCTCTCTCTCAAAAATAAACATTAAAAAAATTTTTTTAATAAAAAATAATTTTAAAAATAAAAGCCATAATGACTTACCGGTAAAAAAAACCTGGTAAGCGCAATTTTGGATAATTCTGTCTATGCCAGGAGTTAACGCATGCCGTGTGGGTCTGCACACAGGTACTTAACGTTTCGCTTCTCCATAGCGGATGGTGTCTGGAGCCACGCGGGCACCGTGTGTGGCAGCACCCCCCCACCCCGCTAACCTCAGCCCTCCCTCCCCGTAGGACCTCTTCTCAGCCCTGATCAAGGGCCCCACTCGCACCCCCTACGAGGACGGCCTCTACTTGTTTGACATCCAGCTCCCCAACATCTACCCAGCTGTGCCCCCCCACTTCTGCTACCTCTCCCAGTGCAGTGGCCGCCTGAACCCCAACCTGTATGACAACGGGAAGGTGTGCGTCAGCCTCCTGGGCACCTGGATCGGAAAGGTGAGTTCGGTGCCAGGAGCCGGTCGGGGAGGGAGGGGAGCTGGTGGGGGGCGGGGTGTCCGGCATGGAGCTGATGGGGCTGTGCGCGCGTGCGTGTTCCAGGGCACAGAGAGGTGGACGAGCAAATCCAGCCTTCTGCAGGTGCTCATCTCCATCCAAGGTACGGTGGGCGGGGCCGCCAGCCGTCTCAGCCTCCCCCTGCTGCCCGTGGCTCTGGCCCGGCCCTGACCCGGCCCTGATGGGCTTCCCGCCCCCCCCTCCCCCCCCCAGGCCTCATCCTGGTGAACGAGCCCTACTACAACGAGGCGGGCTTCGACAGCGACCGGGGCCTGCAGGAGGGGTATGAGAACAGCCGCTGCTACAACGAGATGGCGCTCATCCGCGTGGTGCAGTCCATGACGCAGCTGGTGCGGCGCCCGCCCGAGGTCTTCGAGCAGGAGATCCGGCAGCACTTCCGCACTGGCGGCTGGCGGCTGGTGAACCGCATCGAGTCCTGGCTGGAAACGCACGCCCTGCTGGAGCGGGCCCAGGCGCTGCCCAACGGGGTCCCCAAGGACAGCAGCTCCCCGGAGCCGCCCACCGCGGCCGAGCTCGCAGACTACGGCCGAGACGAAGCCGAGGACGGAGGGCTGGCGCCCGGAGAGGCCTCCCAGGGCTCAGACTCGGAGGGCGGTGCCCAGGGCCTGGCCTCAGCCGGCAGGGACCGCACAGACCAGACTTCGGAGGCCGCGCCTGACGCCCCGGTGCCCCCCAGCGTCAGACCAAAGAAGCGGAGAAAGAGCTACCGCAGCTTCTTGCCCGAGAAGAGTGGCTACCCCGACATCGGCTTCCCTCTCTTCCCACTCTCTAAGGGCTTCGTCAAGAGCATCCGGGGCGTCCTGACGCAGTTCCGGGCCGCCCTGCTGGAGGCGGGCATGCCTGAGAGCGCGGAGGACAAGTAGCCGCCAGCCCTCCAGGAAGAAGCGTCCCGTGGGGAGAGGCCAGCTGCCGCCCGCTCCCTCCCTCCCCTGGAGCCTTCCCCCTTCCCGTTTTCTCCTCTGTCCCCAACGCAAAAGCCCCTCGCTTCCCCTGCCCCGAGGTGAGTTTGATGCTGAAGTGCAAGAAGTTCCATAAGATGCTGCCGTTTCTTTTCCGGAACAATCTTCCGACAGGCCGGTCCCCTGTGGCAAAGAGAATCTGAAACCTGTTGCTGATTTTCCACTTGTCACCCAGGCAGAGCGTCCCGGCATTTGCTCCCTCGCCATCCCCATCTCAGGGTGGAGGTGGGGTCTTCCGAGGGCCTGGCGAGGGGGCTCTCTCTGCCCCACGTGCTGTGCAGCTCAGCTGCAGGATGAGTGGGTGTGCCTTGCATGAAGTGTGGGCTGCTCTGGCGGTTCCCCCCCAACACCCCCCCCCCCGGCCCTTCTGACCTCTTCGGTGCCCCCCATAGCTTCCCCGCTCCCGGGTCGTCCTGCCGCCACCAGATCCTCCCTCGTCCCCCCTCCCCGCAGCTGAGGAGTTGTGGCTGCCGTCACCGACTCCTGGCTCCACTCTGGACCACTGACCATAGGATGACCCTCGGGCCTGTTGAACTTGCTCTCTAAGAGAAGTTGGGACCAGGCTGGGTTCAGGGTGACCCCCGGGAGACGTGGTGGCTCTCTCGCATAACGTGGAATGAGGACCAGGTCGCTGCTGGACGAGAAGACAGCTGTAGGTGCCTTGCTCGTGCGTCCCCGGTGGCTGGGGCCCCGCAGTGCCAGCCTCACCGCTTGGACTGAAGCCGGTCTGCTCCCTGCTCGGCCCCGTCCTGGGACCCCAGGAGGCAGGGCAGCGGCACAGACCGGGCCCGGCAGGTGCCGGGGCCTCTCCCACAGACTCTGCCCCTCCTGCCATCACACGCTAACCCCGGGAGGTGACAGAGGAGCCGGCCCGCCCACCCTCCCTCCCTCCCTCTCTCTCTCTCTCTGTCTCGGATGAGGACAAGGCCTCCTGATGCTTACAACTCTGCAGGCTTGATCTGGGGAGACAGAGGTGGCCGACAGGGGTTCTCCTCCCTCGCAGACAGGCCCAGAGGTTTACAAAGTTTTCTAAGCTTTTGATAACGTGAAGCCCCAGGCTAAGAGGATGCTGTTGAGCACATTGCAGCTATGTAATTTTTGGTGTATGTATGTAATATTTAAGGTTGAAAGAAAATAAATCTCAAAAGCAAAGATATTAACTCTTATTAGAAAAAAAAAGAAAAAAAAAAGCCAAAGCATGATGCGTCTTGTCCGCCTTAAGCTGGCTCCACGCCTGTGCTGTGCCACCCCCAGCCAGTGGGCAGCAGCCGCGGGGAAGGACGGAGCTGGGCCGCGGGCCGCGGCACTTGGAGCCCTGAGTCGGTACCTTGTTTGAGAAACATCCAGAGTGACTGGTGGGGCTGTGCTTCCCAGTGCGCGTTGTTCATGTGGAGATGTGAATGCCTACTGCTTAAGATATCTGTATAAAGTGCTGTGTGATTAAACTTTTTTTTTTACTTGCATTTTTTTCGTTTGGCTCATTATAATGTACAAAAAAGACAAGGTGGCACCATTAAACCTGCCTCTGCCATTCATCTGGGCTCTGTCGCCTTTCTTCCCCTCTGGGGCACCTCACACACCCCTCCCCAGGGGAAGGCAAGACCCGTTGCCAGGAAGGCTCATGGCTGCAACGCCTCACACCCGCCCAGTCTGCCTCTGTGCCTTCTGCGTGTCCGGTCCTAGGACTCCCGGGGGCCCAGGGATGTGGTTCAGCAGGTCAGTGCCCGTGTGTGGGCAGGGCTCGCTTCCAGATGCCCGGGGAGCAGGCATCCAAGCACCTGGCCCCGGCTTGACGCCAGAATTGAGGCTTGACGCCAGAATTGACGCCAGAAGCCAGAACGGTTACCATTTGACTTGGTATGTGGCCCTCCTGTTGCTTCCTTTTAACTCACGGGCAGGGTAGGGTAAAGGAGGTGGGGGAGGCTGGGGGAGGCCTGGAGCCCTCACTGGAGGGATAACAGACTCCCTCCGAAGGGAGTAACTACCTCCCATTTTGACTTTGTTGCTTCTTGCCAATTTCCCTAATTGTCCCTGAAATCAGAGACATTTTCCCTTCTCGCGGAGACGAGCTGTCTGTGTGGCCCTGGGTAAGACGCTAGCTCGGAGCGTCCGTCTTCCACATGGCGTTAGGCAGTTGGCTGAGCTCCCCAGCTTCTCCCAGGCCAAAGGTGGGATGATCATTGGGGCAGGGCCCTAACCCCTGCCAAAAAAAAAAAAAGAAAGAAAAATCCGGACTAGCCCTGGTCCTGTGCCCGCCACCATAATGACTATTATCAGGGGTCAGTATCATGCTTTGTCTCATCCCGGAGGCACCACTGGGCATCGCTAATGTCAAGTTCTAGACCCCACTCCCTCCCCAGCACCTAGAATAACACCAGCAGGCTGGGAGGGCCACTTTATTTGTGTTGTGGGTGGGGCTCCCGGGACAAAATGGGAGTGGCTTCCATAGGCAAGGGGGGCCCAACCAGCTGGGTGCCTGGCCCTGAGCCTCCTTCTGACCTTTGGTAGGCAGAGCCTGGCCTCTGCCTCCTCCACCTTCCCACCTTCCCCAGGGCTCCTCTTCCTCCTCCTCCCCACCACCACACGAGCAGGGGACAGGCCCTCCAGTCCTGGGGGACGGGGAAAGGGTCCTGAGCTTGGAGGAGACCGCGGGGCTAAGGCACGGCGAGGCCCGTGGGGTCACAAGGGCTTTGCTGGAGGTGCTCCCCGCTGAGGCTTCCGGCTGGGCGGGGGCTCCACGCAGCCGCTGACCATCCAGATGTAGTCGGCGTGCACCTGGCCCTGCACGGCCTCGCTGACCAACAACTCCCCGTCCGCGGCAAACACGCCCTTTCCATCCTTGGGCTCCAGGCGGAAGGCAACCACGGGCACATACACCAAGTAGGGGCAGTCCTGCTCCATGTGCCTCCCCTTCTCCATGGCCAGGAAGAGGCGCAGCAGCATGGCCCGGGACACGCCTGCCCGCACGTAGAACAGGTGCATGGTGCCGGCAGCAGAGCGGCCCATCGGGGCAGCAAACATCTCGCTGCCCAGGTGCGAGTGCAGCAGCACCAGCACCAGCACGAAGTCCTGCTCCGGGACCACGGTCCAGTGCGCGGGCACCGGCTCCTCCAGGGGCACAAGGAGAGCATCGGCAGGGCCCTGCCGGTCCCGCCGGTCCGCAGCGGGGGAGCCGGGCATCCCGGGGACCACCCTTCCCGCGGGGAGGTAGGCCAGTGTGCCCCGGTACACGCGCAGGGCTGCCAGGCGCAGGAAGGTGCCCAGAGTGAAGCGTAACTCCCCGAGACGCCGAAACTTCTCGCTCTCCAGATCCACATCCGCGACGAAGCCCCAAGACAGGCTGAGCACGGAGAAGAGGCGCAGCCCCGAGGTCGCCTGCAGCGACAGGAGGTTCATGGGCTCCAGCAGCCGGCGGCACAGCAGCAGAGTGCAGTTGGTCAAGAGGTCCTCCTTAGTCACCTGCTCGTAGCTGCAGGGCAGAGAGGTCAGATGGAGCAAGGCGGGAGCCCTGGCGCGTCCTCCCCTGCCCCCACCTGGGGACTTGAGGCAGGCAAAGCGACACCGGGTCCCTAGGGAGTTGGTAGGAATGACAGATGGAGCAGGTGGAGGCAGCCAGCTGGAGTCACCCAGAGAGGGCCCCGGAATGGAGCGTGGAGGCTCCCGAGAGGAGGGAACAGAAGTCACCCCAGTGTACAGGAACTAGGGGACGGCACGGAGGAGAAACCGAGGCCCCCTCTGACCCTGGGCTCTCACCCGGCGTAATGGTTCAAAGAAGCTGCCAGTGCGTTGCCGGAGCCAGCTGGGAGGCTGCACAGGGGCTTCCGGATGGCCGTCTCCCAGTCGGGCCGCTCCATGAGCCCGTTCACCACCTGTTGGGAGCACGGATGGCCTCAGCCTGGGGAGCACCCGGCCCCCCTCAACCCCCACACCCAGTCTCTTGGGGGCAGGCCTCACCTCGAACATCAGCCCGTCCCCAGACATGACCACCAGCGCATCCCAGCGCTCCAGCTCCAATCTCTGCACCAGCTCCCGAGCGTGGTTGCGGCGCTCTGCGGAGAGTCGCGCGGGCCAGGAGGTTAGGGGGCAGCCTGGCAGGGAGTGCTCCCGGCGAGACCCCTCGGGGAGGCACTCACCAGTGAGCATCAGCGTGAAGGAGATATCGGCCTGGGCCAGCCGGGGCTGCACGTGGCTCCAGAAGAGCTGCAGCCCCTTGCCCTTGCCTCCGCGCGGGTTTAGCAGGACCAGCACTCGGCACCGCGCGGGCAGCAGGCTCCCGGCGCCGCCCGCTGCAAAAACAAACCCCAAAAGACCGCGTCCCCCAACCGGCCACTAGGGGGCCGCGGATCACAAAAGGGGTCCTGGGGGTTGGAAACGTGGGGCCCGATGAAATCCCCTGCTCACTGATCCAACAGATCCCCGCCAGAGGCAGCGGCCTTCCAGTGGGGGAGCTCCAGGAGGGGGAGGGAGCACCGTGCCCTTGCCAACCCCCGGCTCTTGGCTCAGGCCGGGCCAGTTTCTGGCCTCGTCGGGAAAAGTGTTTCGACTGTCCCCAGCCCCTCTTTTTTGCCCAGCTGATGCTGGCCATTCTTCCTGGCGGGGGAGGAAGGGGCGCCCACCCCCCAGCCCTGCCCCACCGGGACCCCACAAACCTGGATCCATAACCTCGACCCGCGGCTCCTGCTGCCGGGGCGTCCCCAGCACGGTTGGGGAGCTGCCCGCGGCCGCGGCTCCTGCCTTCAGCTCTTTATCGGTGCTGCCCAGGCGGGCGACGCGGTGCCGGCGGAGGGGCCCGCCCTCCCGGCCCGGAGCCGGGGCCCTGTTGGTACCGGCGACATTCCCTGCGGCTGCGGGATCTGAGGGAGAGGAGACAGCGCTGGCGGCGTCCGGCGCGGCCTCCCGAGATGGGCAGCGCCCCGATACATCGTCGGACCGCGCGCGGGGAGCCGCGCTCTCCGGCATCGCCTGGTCCTCGGCGAGGTCCAGAGAGCCGAGGTCTGGCGCCACCAAGGGCGCTCCCGTCCTAGACCCGAGCCCCCCCACCCCTCCACTCTCAGAGGCGAAGGGTCTCTTCCTGGGGGCTCGGGTTCCGGCCCGACGACGACGAGGCAGAGGGCCCCGTGGCTCTCGGTCGCACCGGCTCCTCACCCCCCGGGGACTGCCAGAGGGAGGGGAGTCCGCGTGCGTAAAAATCCCAGAACTTGAGCGGGCATCGCGGGCCACGAGGTTCGGCGCGAGCGATCGGCGCCCCGAGCCAGCCCGGTGGCCGGGGCCAAAGCCCCGGGCTCCAGGGCGGCCGGGGTCGCCGCGCGCGCGCGCGCGCCTCCCAAGGCCCGGCAACGGTGTCCCGACGCGCGCCTGGCTCGTGGGAGCGGCGCCGGGGTCGCGCGAGGGCCGAGCCCCGCGGCCGCCCGTCGCCTCCCTCCGCCGAGCGCCGAGTGGGCGCCCAGGAGCCAGGAGCGGCGAGAAGGCGGGGCGGGCGGCCCTACCCAGTCGGTCCGGTTTGCTGGGGAGGCGCCACCTCCGTTCCCTACAGTGGCCTAGGGCGGAACTCAGCTCGTCCCGGGCTCAGCCTCAAGTCCGAGCGACGACCGCAGCGCCGGACTCACGCGGACTCCACGGCCTCGCCGCCTCTGGCCTCAAACTTTTAACTCAACTTCGCCGCCAGGCGCCGCCGCGCAGGGAGGGCGCTGTTGCCTCCGCGCCCGGCCTGGCCACACCCCGCGCTCCCCGCGCTCTCGGGGGTGGAACCGGCGCCTGGCGCGGCCAGCGCCCGGCCGCCCCCGGGCTCGCCGCCCGCGCTGTCCGCCCCCGCGGCTCGGCCACGCGCAGACGCTGGGCTGGGTCTCGGGGCCCGGCCGCGCGCGCCCGCCGCTCACCCTGGGCGACCGGCGAGAAGGCGGCGCCGCGGTCCGGCCGGAGTCGGCGACGCGCAGAGCCCCAGGTCCGGCCACGCGCGGCGCGCCGCGAGCTCAGAGTCCCGGGCGCGCGAGGGTGAACGCGCAGCGCAGGCCCCGCGCGAACTCGCCGCGGCGCGCGAAGTCCGAGCCGCCGCTGTGGGGCTCCGGGCGCGCGCGCGGCTCGGCGCTCCGGGCGGAGCCTCGGCTGCCCCGGGACGCTGCGACCTCCCGCCCCGGGATCTTCCCCCTTCGCGCGCGCCCCACCCCAGACGACCGGAATTCGAGGCCCAGACCCCACCGGGTACCCCTCCTCTGTGCCGGGGCGTCTCTCCTGCCGCTCCCGTTCTCCCCCGGAGGATTATTTTTGGCTTCCTGGCGCCGGAGCCCTGCCGCGCATCCACCGAGCCCAGGGCAGCCAGGCGTGCCATCGGGGTGCGGGGGAGGGGGGGAGGACGGGGGGACAGGCGACCCGCCGGGGTGGGGGGCGGCTGCTGTCCGGAAGACGGGGCCTTGTCAGGAACCTTAAAAGTTGTATCTTTTCCCCCAGAGGAAACCATCGAGACTCACCTGGGCGAGAGAAGCTGCCCCGCCGCAGGCGATCCAGGTCCACGTCCCTCCCCCGCGGCGAGGTGTGAACAAGGTCTAGGGGTCCCCGTCGGGATCGGAGACCCAAACCGCGGGGGAGTGTCCTCCGCCGCCTCCACTGGCTCAGCGGGAAGATGCAAGCGCGCCCGGGGAATCTTCACTTCGACGGAGGCAAACGGGGACGCGTGTGTCACTGTGTGTGTGTGTGTGTGTGTGTGATATACAGACATTTCATGAAGTGTCTGACCTGATCGTGTCCGCGACCAACTCGAGTTAAGAGTCGCCGGGGGGGTTGTTTGCGGAGGCCCGGAGGAGCAAGGTGTCAAAGCCGGCTAGGTGACCTGGCCAGGTGGGGCCAAAGTTAGAAAAGGCCTGACCGCTGTAGGGGGCGGAGGTGGTCCGGGCCCAGGCTGCTGCGGGCTCACGCGCCCGCACCTGCAGCCACCACCCCCCCGCCCCGGCACTTCTCAAGGCCCCCGAAAGTCGAGAGGAGGCAGGTCCGGCGGCGCCTGCACCTCGGACACGCCTCCGTGGGGTCTCTTCCGGGGAACGCAGGCAGCCGGTCCCGGTTTCCCAGCACCTGGGGGGCGGAGCCCGAGGTCCCCCGCTAGGAGGGAGGCGCGGGCCCGGGGACCCGCGGCCCGGCGCGCGTCGCAGTGGTGCGCACTCCCGCGGCCCCCGAGCGGCCCTGGCTGGGTCCTGAGCGTCCCGAGCGCGTTCCGAGAAGGTGACTCAGCGATGCGCTCGAGGGTCGAGAAACTCCGTTAAACTAAGAACGTGGGGAAGGCGCTGGAACGCCATCACCCTCCCGCAGCGCCGCGGCCGCGGCCTGGTCTTGAACCTCCGGGCCCCCCACCCCCACTCCCCAGGAATCCGGCACCGGGAGGGAAGGGCAGCGCTGCAGCCGCAGTGCCACGGTCACGCGACGCGGGGACGCGAGCGGCGGCTGCGGAGGAGGCTCAGTGCGGGAGTCTGAGGACCTGATCCGGCCCACCCGCCCCTCCCCTCTCCTCCCCTCTCCTCCCCTCCCGCGCAGGCTATGGCCGAAGTCTGGATTAGGCGCCTTAGAAAAAGCGGGACGCCGGGCGGTGTTCCCTGAGATCTCAGCCTTGGAGAGCGGCGGCTCCGGAGAAGGCCAGGGCAGCTTCCCCCTCGCCCCCATCAGGCCTGAAAAGCCGCTGCTTTAAACCTTGGAGTCTGGTGGGAAACTGAGGCACAGGAAAGGGAAGATGTGGCTGTGCATGAGTCCACGGTGAGAAAGCTCGCCTGCTACCGGGTCCCGCTCTTCCTCCGGGCGCCCCATGCTGGAGCCCCGCCGGAGCGGCCGGGACTCGGGTGGAGGCGGGGTTGACCAGAAAGCTTGCGGGCGAGGGGAGGCGGGGCAGCCTGCTGGGTCCTTTTTCCGGCCTCCGGGGCCCAGTGGGAGGGAGGTGAAGGGCAAAGCCCTCTGGCCCGGGTTCCAGTCTGCACAATGGCTCCTCTGTCCTGCCTGGCGCCTCTTCCCCTGCCCCCCTCACCTCCACGGCCTCCGCTGTAACCCCCCTCATTCTTGTCATTCACCTCCCGGCTCCCAGGCCGCCTCTCTCCGGCCTCTCTCTCCAAAGAACCTTATCTGTCCGCAGAAACTCACCCATCAGCATCCCTGGCCCGAGAGACGGGATGGGACAAGAACAAGATGCTTGTGGCCCTTTGACAACTGGGGGAACCCAAACCCTGAGAGGTGAGGGGTCCTGCCCAAGCTGTGAAACCAGTTCCCGACAGAACTGAGAAGCAAAGCCGGGAGTCCTGACTCCCCCGCCCCCCCTGCCAGCCTGGAAGACTGAACCTACCCCAGGCCTCTCGCTGATGTTTGAGTATCGATTGACCTGGTAGGTCACTTGCCACGGAGCTGCCCCAGTGACCCGGCTGTGCAGGAGTCTCCCAGAGAAAGAGAAAACATCTTGAAGCCCTCCAGGCTTTCTCCCCCAAGTCCTGATGAACCCACTAGCCCCTGTGCCCAGCAAGGCCCACCATGGGCTCGGCCTCAGGCTTGATCTGACCCGATTGCCGCTGGGTAGCTCGGCTTGAAGGTAATACCTTCCTCACGGGTGAAAGAGGCTGGCTTTCTTTCCGTCTCTCCCAGCCACCCCTTCCTCCTTGCAGGCAGCCTCCCCAGGCAGACACACCTGAGTGCCCCTCTTCTTCTTCCGAGAAAGCAAGCAGGGACTTACTGGGCCCGCCTCCAGCTCTCTGGAAACGTGGGGCCAAGGCCGCCAGATGGCATATGACTTGCTTTTATTAGGATAGGATTCCCACCATCCCTCCGTCCCCTGAAGCAATCCTCCCTGGGAGACTGCAGCTCCCAAGTTGAATTGCAGAGCCTGGAGGGCTCCCTTGACCTTGAGTCCTTTCTGCCTGGGAGGCTCCAGGGGCAGGGAAGGGGAGGCGTCCAACTCTGCAAACTCCCCTTAAGACCTATGTTCTAGGACGGCCCCAGATGTAGCTTTCCGTTCCGAGAGTTTCCTAGACGCTCGTGACCCGTGCCAGGCATTGTGGGTGGTGAGGTGTGCCCTCTGTGGAGATCTGGGAGGACAGACTGGTCACACAGGATTCTTGGCTTCTCGCAGGGAGTGTTCAGAGTTTCTGTTTGTGCTGTAGTTTATCTGCCGGCAGCGTGTGGTGGGATGAGCTTAGCTCTACCCTGGTGCTTGTGGGTTTCCTTGTTAAGGCTGGGGACACCTGTCCCCTCTGGGTTCTGTCTTCCACCCTCACCTGCTGGCCTGCTGATTAGCGCCCTGACAGGGCGATGAGCTTCTGGAACGCCCTCAGTGTGGAGGCCTGCGGGCCACGCCCACTCCACTCCCTTCAGATGCCCGCCCAGCATCTGAAGACAATTCTAGTTTCCTGGGGTCATGTCACAAAGTACCACAAGCTGGGTGGCTCCCCAGAAATCTACTGTCTCGCCGACCTGAAGGTCCCAAGTCTGAGATCAGTATGTTGGCAGGATCATTTCATTCCAAGGCCACCAGGGAGGCTCTGGCCCAGGCCGCTCTCCTAGCTCTGCTAGTTTGGTGGCAAACTTTGCTTTTCCTTGGCCTGGAGATGCATCACCCCATCTCTGCCCTCCATCTGCACACGGCCTTCTTCCTGTGGAAGATTTGGCTGGATGTGTTTCTTTCTTTCTAAATGTTTGTTTATTGTTGAGAGAGAGAGAAAGGAGGAGCACGAGAGAGTTGGGGGGGTGCAGAGACAGAAGGGGACAGAGGATTCGAAGTGGGCTCTGCTCCGACAGCATTGAGCCCGACGTGGGGCTCAAACTCACAAACTGTGAGATCATGATCTGAGTCAAAGTCTGACACCTAACCCACCAAGCCACCCAGGCGCCCCTGGATTTGTTCTTTGGGGTCCTGTATTATCTTTTGTGGACATGTTCATTTTCAAATGCAAATTGCTGTGGGAGGGAAAACCAGTGAGTTATGAGGACTCTAGTGTGAATTAATGTATCACTTTTTAAATGTATCACGTTTTCAATCCCAACAATGTACAAATCCTATGGGCACCTGGGTGGCTCAATAGGTTGAGTGTCTGACTTAAGCTCAAGTCATAAACTCAGGGTTTGTGAGTTCAAGCCCCGCCTCGGGCTCTCTGCGGTCAGCACAGAGCCAGTTTCCATCCTCTTCCCCCTCTCTTTCTGCCTCTCCCTCGCTCACACTCTCTCAAAGATAAACACTTGGTTTTAATTTTTTTTAATGTTTATTTGAGACAGAGAGAGACAGAGCGCGAGCAGGGGAGGGGCAGAGAGAGAGGGAGATACAGAATCCGAAGCAGGCTCCAGGCTCTGAGCTGTCAGCACAGAGCCCGACGCGGGGCTCGAACCCACGAACCATGAGATCATGACCTGAGCTGAAGTCGGACACTTAACCCACTGAGCCACCCAGGCGCCCCGGATAAACATAAAAATGTACAGATATTAGGGGCGCCTGGGTGGCTCAGTCGGTTAAGCGGTCCGACTCTTGGTTTCGGCTCAGGTCATGATCTCACAGTTTCGTGAGTTTAAGCCCCACGCTGGGCTCCACGCTGAGAGCCTGGAGACTGTTTCGGATTCTCTCTCCCGCCTCGCTCTCTGCCCCTCCCCAACTTGCGCTGCCTCTCTCTCAAAATAAATAAATAAACTTAAAACGACTTGTTTCAACGTACAAACACTAGGTGCTCTGAAAAAGGGAGATAGTGCATGTCCACGTGGGTGTCGGAGGAAAGGGGTGTCTGGAAGCCGGAGCCATCCTTCTCCCGGCGTTGTCAGGGTGTGATCTGTTGGGAGGGGTTGTTGATGTCTGCTGCACTTCCTTGCACGCCCAGGCTTGCACACTGCTCCCTCGACTTTCAGATCTTACCTTACACCTTGACTTACGGCGTCTTTGGCTTCCTGAGAAGATGGGTTTGTTCCCCAGGCCTTGCAAGAACAAAGCTGAGTTTTGTGTTAGTGTATTAGGTTCCTCTTGCTGCCCGGACTTACTGTCTTCCAGCTCTAGAGGTCACAAGCTCCGGATGGATCAGCAAGGCTGCGCTGCCTCTCCTGGGCCGGCTTCTAGAGGCCACGTACATTGCTTTGCTCAGACCCTCTCTTCATTCTGAAGCCAGTAGCACAGGACTTCAGATCTCTGTCTTGACTTTTACTTCTATTGTCGCGTCTCTGACTGACCTTCCTACCTCCTTCTTCCTCAAAGGAGCCCAGTGATGACATCGGCCCCACCCATACAACCCAGGATAATCTCACCATCCAAGGGCCTTAATTTAAAGCTTCTTAAGCTTTTTCATAGTCTTGCCATATAAGGTAACATATTCACCAGCGCCCGGGATTATGACCTGGACGACGTTTGGGGGGCTGTTCTCCTGCCAACCACGGAGGAGTAGGGAAACTCTGGGAACTGGATCTTACTTGACTGCAGAACTTTCTGGCATCCCCCCCCCCCCGCTCCCCAGCACTCCCAAGTGAACACACGCTGGCAGGTTGCTTTCCCCCAAAGAAGTGTCTTATCAGGTGGGGGTGAAAACACTTTTGATGGCATCCGCACATGATTCTGTCGACTTCGTGGGTAGAGGTCCCTACAAAGAATACCGGTTTCCAATTTTGAAAATTCCCCAAGAGAAAAATTGGCATCTTGGCTCCACATAGTAATTCTAGGATTTCAAAGCCCCAGCTTACCACCCGAGGAAGGGACGGGAAGCAGACCAGCCCATCCCTTTTCGGCCTGGCAGAGTTCTCCGCTCGGCTTTGCCGGAAGGGTTTGCCACAGGGCATGGGCCCCCTGGGTACCAAAAGGAAGCGTGTGGTCCTCTCAGCCCCTATCATGTGATCTGACTGCCTCTAGTCCTCTGTGGTAAGGCCGAACCAGACGAGCCACACGGAAAATTGTGGCCAGGAACATTCCAGAGGCTCTCGCTGACATCAGCTCCGGTTTGGGCCTGAAGCAGCCTCTGGCCTGCTCGCCAGTGGCCAGCCCCACATCCTGGAAACTTGCCAAGGGAGAGATTGTCCCTTCCTGAGGCTGCAGCCAGCCCGCCACCCCACCCAACTGTGCCCACTTGCTCATTTATACTGGTTTCGAGGCCCAGGCCAACGAAATCATCCAAGGGCAGGAAAGCCACGTCAAGCTGCCTTCGGCAGGTCCCCGAAGGGAAACTTCTGGGAATCAGGAAGAGAGACCTGGCCCTCTGAAGTTGGGGAGCAGGACAGCAGAACAAGCGGGATCCAAGCCAAGGGGATGGGTGTGTACACAGTTTTCCGGGGGCTTTATCAAGTTGTGCAACGTTTTCCACTTTCACCTCTTTCAAAAGCTAAGATGCGTCCTTGGGTCGTTCCCAAAGCAAACAGACAGTGGGCCGGACCCGGCCCAGCTGGGCAGTGCGTTTGCGCCCGTGGTCTGGGGCCGTCCCTCCTACCTGAGGGTGGACCCTGCCGGCCAGGGACCCAGAGAAGCTTACACTGCCACTGGGAATGCCCGATCCCGGCACCCCCCTGACCCCTGGTGGCCACCTGGGACATGCGTCGTCCTTCATCCAAACCCTGCCGCCGCCGCTCAGGCTCCCTGCATAGATGCCATTTGTGAGGGGTGATAGCTCGGGGCAAAAGAGGGGCCTGGGCGCCCTACTTTGCCCGACTGCACAAAGACACGGATCCTGGAGTGGGGCTTGCCTACCCCTGATGCTCATTATCCACATCCTGAAAATAGAAATTCCTCTTCCCTGGAGGCTTGCCTCTTGAAGGTCAAACCCTTCGATTCTTTCCAGACACAGCCTCAGTAATGTAAGCGATGATTATACAGGATGGGCTGGACAGCTGGGGCCGAGGAGGGGGGCTGGGGGCAAGGGACACTGTAACCTAATTGCACACGCAGTCCCCTAAGCCTTTGTGCATCAAGGGGAACGAGGTGCTGATCCGACAGGAGAATCATTTCCAAAAGCAGTTCATTGTCCTCGGCTCACCGCCCTGAAGTCCTGGCCACGGCCACGTGACTAGCATCTTGAGAATGAGTTAAGATGTCATTTCTCCTTCAAGGCATCGTCAGATGATCCTAGCAGCCTTCTCTGAAACTCACTTTCGAAACGGAAATGGGGAAACAAGTGATTACCTGTCAAAGCTTATGGACTAATTAGTGAAAGTGTGTGTGTGTGTGTGTGTGTGTGTGTGTGTGTGTTTTAAAGACAGAGCGCTTGCATGTGCACCCTCGGGGGAGTGAGGGGAGAGGGGCAGAGGGAGAGAGAGAGAGAACATCTTAAACAGGCTTCACGCTCAGCTCTGAGCCCAACACAGGGTTCGATCCCATGACCCTGGAATCACGACACAAGCTGAAATCAAAGAGCCGGATGCTCAACTGACTGAGCCACTCAGATGCCCCTGAGTTTGTTTTTTAAAAGCAAAAAATGGGCAGTGCCTGGGTGGCTCAGTTGGTTAAGCGTCTTGACTTCAGCTCAGGTCATGATCTCACAGTGCATGGGTTCAAACCCCAAGTGGAACTCTGTGCTGACAGCTTGGAGCCTGGAACCTGCTTCGGATTCTGCGTCTCCCTCTCTCTCTGCCCTTCCTCTGCTCATGCTCTGTTTGTCTCTCTCTCTCTCTCTCTTTAAAAAATAAACATTAAAAAAAATTTTAAGCCAAAAATGGAATGGGCCTGGAGAGTGCTTCTGTGCGGGGAGAAGCTTCTAGGTGGCTGGAGAACACTTTTTGCTTCTCGTCTCCTTCCTAGAACTGCAGTCATCGCGGTCCTGCACACGGAAGTCCGCAAGAAATGCTTGCGGACTGACCTCTCCTGACCGCATTCCCCCGGGGGCAGATGCAGGAGAGAGGCAGGGAGAGAGAGCCGCATCTCGCCAGGTGGCTGCCATCGCGCTGGTGCGGAGAGGCGCGGTGCCACACCCCGCCTCCTCCTGGTGGGGCACAGCAGGCCCGCGGGTCCCCGGAGAGAGGGACAGACGGCTCCGAGGCAGAGTTAAGACGATACATGAGTCCTCCTGACTCTGACTCGATGGCCTAGGAAAAGCCATAGCATCAGAACTTGGCATTTGCAAATACGCACAAAGATCCTACCGTGTTAGGCCGAGTTCCAGTCGCCAGGTGACGAGTATCTGTGACTGCTCGGTTCTCAGACGGACACCTTTGAGCACTTAAGGAGGGAAATCACTCACTATCTGCAAAATATGATTAGTGTGGGATCAGGTCTGCCCGATCCTCAGGGGCTGATCTCTTCCTGTGATCTGCAGCCTTAGAGTCGCAGGAGCCACAATGGCCAGGACAAGACTGAGTGGGAGGCGGGAGCCACAGCAAACTCAGGACACCGAGGGCCACCTCCCGGCAGTCTCGGGCTTTTCTTTTCTCTTCTTTTTTTTTTTTTCTTTTCTTTCCCTTTCCTTTCTTTTCCATTCCTTTTCTTTTTTCTTTTCTTTTCAGTTTACTTATTTTGAGATGGAGAGAGCGCCAGCAGGGAAGGGGCAGAGGAGAGGGAGAGAGAGAATCCCAAGCAGGATCCCTGCTGTCCGTGCACAGCCTAACGCCTGGTTTGAACTCACAAACCGTGAGATCATGACCTGAGCCGAAATCAAGAGTCAGACGGTCAACCGACGGAGCCCCCCAGGTGCCCCCAGTCTCGGGCATTTCTGAAATGCTGAAGACCCTGGGTGCCTGGGTGGCTCAGTCAGTTGAGCGTCCGGCTTCGGCTCAGGTCATGATCTCGCGTTCGTGGGTTCAGGCCCCACGTCCAGCTCTGTGCTGACAGCTAGCTCAGAGCCTAGAGCCTGTCTTTGGATTTGTGTCTCCCTCTCTCTCTGACCCTCCCCTGCTCACGCTGTCTCTCTCTCTCTCTCTCAAAAAAAAATAAAACATTGAAATAAACTAAAAAAAAAAAAAAAAGAAAGAAATGCCAAAGACCCTGAGAGTAACAGCGGAGAGCTAATTCCAGGTCTAGACCAAGACCCACATGTTGCCAGCACTCAGCAAAGCCTAGAAGGTCAACCATGAAAACGTAGCCCTGACAGAAGTGGGAAGCGAAGCTAGGATTACCCATCAGCCTTTGAGAAAAATAGCTTTTAACATGAGGTCTTTCAAAAAGTTGAACACGGGACCTAACAGGTCCGCTCCTGGGGGCGTGTACATCCGAGAGAAATGAAAACGCGTCCGCACAAAACGTGGGCAGGAATGCTCGCAGCGGCTCTATTCACAATAACCAAAGGTGGAAACAGCCCAAATGTCCATCAGTGGACGCGTGGATAAACAAAAGCGGCAAATCCGTATCGTGGAACGGTATTTGGCCACAAAAAGGCAGGAAGTGCTGACGCGTGCTGTACCGTGGCTGAATCTCCAGGATGTTCTGTGAAGAAAAGGTAGGCATGAAAGGCCACCTGGTGTGTAGTCGGTTGAGTGTCCGACTTCGGCTCAGGTCATGATCTCGCAGTTCGCGGGTTTGAGCCCCGAGTTGGGCTCTGCCCCTCGCCCACTCACGCTCTGTCTCTCTCAAAAATAAATAAACATTAAAAAAATAATAAAAGGCCACCTGTTGTGTGACTCCATTTATTTGGAGCGTACAAAACAAGCTAGCAAGTCTATAAAGATAAGAGGGTTAGTGGCCGCCAGGGGCTGGGGTAAGAGGGATGTGGGAGTAGTCGCTTACTGGTCACGGGTTTTATCGTGGGGGCGACGAAGATGTTTTGGAACTAGACAGAGGTGGCGCTTGCGCAAGACTGAACGCACAAGATGCCTCTGAGTTGTCCATTTAGTGTCTTGTGTGTTTCACCTCAATTTTTTTTTTAAATAAGGGAATTGAGGGGCGCCCGGGTGGCTCAGTCGGTTAAGCATCCAACTTCAGCTCAGGTCATGATCTCACAGTTTGTGAGTTCAAGCCCCACGTCAGCTCTGTGCAGTCAGCTTGGAGCCTGGAGCCCGCTTCAGATTCTGTATCTGCCCCTTACCTGGTCGTTCTCTGTCTCTCTCTCTCAAAAATAAATAAACAGGGGCGCCTGGGGGGCTCAGTCGGTTGAGCGTCTGGCTTCGGCCCAGGTCATGATCTCACGGTTCATGGGTTCGAGCCCCGCATTGGGCTCTGTGCTTATAGCTAGCTCAGAGCCTGGAGCCTGTCTTTGGATTCTGTCTCTCCCTCTCTTTCTGTCCCTCCCCTGCTCGCACTCTCTCTCTCTCTCTCAAAAATAAGTAAATAAATAAATAAACAAGCGTTAAAAAAATTTTTTTTAATTAAGGGACTTGAAGGAAAGGGCAGTGCCCCTCTCATGATCATTCTTTTATGATGCACAAAATGTCCATTTCTTTTTTTTTATTTTTTAATGTTTATTTATCTTAGAGAGAGAGACAGACAGAGTGTGAGCAGGGGAGGGGTAGGAGAGAGAGGGGGACAGAGGATCTGAAATGGGCTCTGTACTGTCAGCATAGAGCCCGACATAGGGCTCGATCCCATGAACCAAACCGTGAGATCATGACCTGAGCCATTACCAAAAGTCGGAGTCCCAACTGACAGAGCCACCCAGGTGCCCCGGCCTCAGGATATATCCCCAGTAGAAAGCAGAGAGGAGGCCACAGACAGTAGCCACCATCCGCTGATGGCCCCATCTGGTTCCAGGGTCACTTAGCACTGTAGCTCCCAAAGGAGGCAGCACATTGGAACCCCCTGGGGACATCTAGTGTGCAAATTTGGAAACTGC
Source organism: Cryptoprocta ferox (assembly GCA_028646485.1). Classification (NCBI taxonomy): domain Eukaryota; kingdom Metazoa; phylum Chordata; class Mammalia; order Carnivora; family Eupleridae; genus Cryptoprocta; species Cryptoprocta ferox. The sequence goes on along the minus strand of CM053565.1, from coordinate 52,216,277 downwards.
TGACTTAGGGTATCTCGGGGCGCCTGGATGGCTCAGTTGATTGAGTGTCCGGCTCTTGAGTTCAGCTCAGGTCATGATCTCATGAGTTCGTGGGTTCGAGCCCCCCTTCCAGCTCCATGCTGTTGGTGTGGAGCCTGCTTGGGGTTCTCTCTCTCCCTCTCTCTCTCTCTGCCCCTCCCCTGCTCGAGTTTGCTTGTGCTCACACACGTGCTCTCTCTCAAAATAAAGAAACAAAAAAAAACTGTTGGGGGGGGGGTCTGCAGCATGTTTTCCAAGCAGGTGGGCAAGCTCAAAGAACTCACAGATTTCTCTAAATGCCACAGAAAACTTCTTGAAGGCACCGTGAACTGTCATAGTCCCAAGGACTATCTCATGTTTGGAAATGGATCAGGCATAGCGGAGAAATGATGCGGATTATCACAGTCTCCCCACATCCTCGAAGACGCTGGCGTGGGAATGTGAGAATGGTGACAGAGCTGGCTGCCAGCCAGCCTCCAAGTAAAGGGGACAGGGGTCTCAGCAGCTATTACAGTCAATCCCACCAGGTGGTGTCAACGCAGGAGCGCTTGTGAATTTAAAAAGCTCAGTTAATTCTTATTTCCCTGTTGAATCATAACGCAATTTTCTTAATGTCTAATTAGTATTTAATCACCAGGGGATTCGATTTTCCCTTGTGTGTGAATGAAAGATTATCTTCCCATTATGAGGACTTTAAAGACGTCACCTGGTGGCTAAGCCTCAGATGTTAGCCTGGAAGTTTCCAGCCCCCTCCACCGTGCCACACTGTTCTTCCCGGTGTCAGTCAGATTTCCAAGAACCTGACCGTGTTTCTATAATGATGGCTTTGGGATAGCGGTTTGCAATTTATGGAGGAATGGAAAGGAGGAAGAAATTGTCAGGCGGGGAAGGGAAGGGAGGTGATGAAATGCTCTTACATCAAGGGTTACGTGGCTTGCGAGCTGGTGCTATGCGAAAGCTAGAACTTGGGCTTGTGTTGGTGATTGACTTGTACCTTCCCACCAGCCCTGTTACCCCACTTGTGCGAACCCTTCCTGGGCAGTCGCTAGAAAGACCATTAATTTTTCATCCAGGAAAGGAACATATGTGCCTGAAAGTACTGACTCCCCAGGGAAGTGCTCCTGTTATCTGTGTCTGAGTGATAAATCACCCAAAAACTTAGTGGCTCGAAGCAGTCATTTATCGGGTTCGCCGTGGGTTGACTAGGCTCAGATGAGTGGCTGTCACTTGGGGACTCATGGGCCATTGGGCTAAACGTCTGAGATGGCTCTCTCATGTGATGACAGTTGTGGCTGGCTGTCATCGAAGAGTTCAGCTGGGGCTGTCAGCCAGAGCAACTCCCTGTGCTCCATGTGACATGACAGCTGGGTTTCAAGAAGGAATGTCCCCAGAGCAATCATTCCAAGAGATTGAGGCAGAACCTACGAGGTTTCTCATGGCCCGGCCTCAGAAGTCCCAGAACGTTGCTCGTACTACGTTCTACTGCTCAAGCAAATCACTAAATCCTGCCCAGATTCCAGGGGGAGGGAATTAGGACCCCCTCTCCCTTGGGGTGAGGAGCAGCATTAGCTTACAGGGCGAGAAGGAATTGATGGTGGCCATCTTGGGAGGGTTGGTTGCTTACCTCAGGAAGGAAGAATTGGGGCAACTTTAGAGAACGGCTTTGCCCTTAAGGAAATTGGTTTGTAGCTTAAGAACAGACCTCTTCAGGGGCGCCCGACTGGCTCAGTCCGTGGAGCACGGGACTCTTGATCTCAGGATTGTAAATTCAAGCCCCACATTGGATACAGAGATTACTTAAAAATAAAAATCTTAAAAAGAAGAAGAAGAAACTTTTTTTTAGCATGGTCTATTTCTTTCATTTTCTTTTTTTTTTCTAATGTTTATTTATTTTTGAGAGAGAGAGTCAGAGTGCGAGCGAGGGAGGGTCAGAGAGCGAGGGAGACACGGAATCCGAAGCAGGCTCCAGGCTCCGAGCTGTCAGCACAGAGCCCGACGCGGGCCTCGAACCCACGAACTGCGAGATCATGACCTGAGCCGAGGTCGGCCGCTTAACCGACGGGGCCCCCCAGGGGCCCCAGAAGAGACTTCTTCAAATATGTGTTCAGGGACGCTGGTGCCTCGTTGGTCAAGGTCCCGGCTTCCTTGATCTTCAGGCTTTAACTGAAACCAGCCGTCTCCGTGACAACACGCATCCTTAAACCGCTCTCCCTGCTGGCGGCTTCTGGTTTTCCACTTCCCTCTTACTCCAAGGGCTTAACCTCTAGCACGCTCTCGTTT
>CM053565.1:52155780-52213879 GCA_028646485.1 Cryptoprocta ferox | reverse complement strand
CTGCTTAAGATTGGTTCCTTTAAACCTGTCTCGGGGCACCTGGGGGGCTCAGTCAGTTGGGCGTCCGACTCTTGGTTTGGGCTCAGGGCACGGTGTCACGGTTTCACGAATTCGTGCCGACAGCGCGGAGCCTGCTTGGGATTCTCGGTGTCCCCCTCTCTCTCTGTCCTTTCCCCTGCTCACGCTGTCTCCGTCTCTCTCAAAAACAAGTAAACTTGAAAAAGACAAAAACAAAAACCCAAACTTGTCTCAAATTACCCCCCACCGCTCCCTACGCAGGTCAGGCCTGAGGCCCCAGCACGAAGAAGGGACATGTATGTCTCTGATACCACGATGTCCCCTCCTCTGTGCTCACTTGCATGAGGTTGAGGCCGAGAGGAGAGAAATGGAAACCACCTGCGTCCCCTGTGGCGGTGCCTGGCCGGCGGCCGTGTCATGGTCGTCCCCGGGCTCTGGGTCTTCACTGCTGATCTAGCTCGTGTTCTAGAGCCGTTGACATTTTGGGGGCTGGATCATTCTTTGTCGCGGGGGCCTGGCCTGTGCCCAGCGTAGCAATATCCCTGGCCTCTGCCCACTAGATGCGAGTAGCTCCTTCCCAGCTTTGCGACCAAAGATGTCTGCAGGCATCGCCGAGTGTCCCTTGGGGCAAGGAACCTGGCTGAGACCCAGTGCTCTGTAGACCTGAGGTGGACAAGAGGGGGCCCCACCGGCCTGCCCACGAGAGACTCTCTCCCAAGGGCTCCGCCGAGTTACACGTTCTTGCACGTCGTCACGTGACAATAGAGAGAGACGTGACAGCCAGGAAGGCTCTCCCGGCTCAGGGACCTAAGAATGTTTTGGGGGGTTTCCTCGTGTAGGCACGTTGATCACATTATTGGCCTTCATCCAAATGCCGTCTCCGGCCCCCTTTCTTTCCGGCAGGTTGAGCTCCTATCATGTGGTTTATCATAAACTCTCTGGCGGGATGGGGGAGCCCAGCGTGAATGGCAGACCTTCCTATCAGGAAATTCCAAGGATTTAGAGGTGACCTCTCAGGACCCGGGGACAAAGGCCAGCCAAGTTCTTGATCACGCGCAGGGTTCACAGTGTCAGCTCTGAGTGGCGTCTTTAGCTAGCCCACCAGCCTGGTAGTCTCTGAACTTAAAATCTGGGGTGCATTTTATCCTTGGTAGTGGGGTCTGGTAATACTTGGAAAACAGGGGGTGATCCCACTGGGCCCCTCCCTCCACCTTGTCATACACACGTCATCTCGTGACCCCGGGGGAGGTGTTATTGTGACCACCGGTTTACAGAGGAAAAACACAGGTGTGGGTTGAGAGATTGGCCCAGGTGAACCGGCAGAACCACAGGTGAGTGCAGGGGCATCGGGCCCTAGAGCTGCCCCCACACGGGGCAGAGGGTGCCCTGTCCCCTGCCCGCCTCATCCCACCAGCTCCCCACACAGCCTCCAAACCACCTGGCTCCCTCCCGCAAAGCCGGTCCCTGCTCTGACGCTCGACTGGGGGGGGGCGGTGAGAGCCTCCCCCTCTTCTCATCTGGGACATTTCGGGTCCCTCGCTCAGTCTTCTCGGCTCCCCCTCCTTCTGAGAACGTGTAGGACCTTGGGATCTGGGAACTGGACCCCTGCCACAATATGTCTCCGACCTAGAACATTCCTTGTCCTCCGCTGACCTCAGCCGCGACTCTCACAGCTGCTGCTGGGCCACACCGCTTCTCAAAGGCCGAGGTCCAGTATGTCTGTCTGTCCTGTCTTCTCCTACCTACGGCCGCACTTTCATTTGGGCCTACCTTTATTTTTAAAGATTCTTTTTTATCAGAGTGGTTTTTTTTTTTAATGTTTATTTATTTGGAGACAGAGAGTGTGCATGCATGGGGGGTGCAGCGAGAGAGAGAGAGAGAGAGAGGGCGGGGGGGGGGGGCCGGGGCGATCCCAAGCAGGCTCCGTGCTCATCGGCACAGAGCCCAACACGGGGCTCGAACCCACGAACCATGAGATCGTGACCAAGAGTCAGAAGCTTAACCGACGGAGCCACCCAGGCACCTCTATTTCTAAAGACTTTTATTTCCTTTGAGTAATCTCTACACCCAAAGTGGGGCTCGAACTCACAACCCTGAGATCAAGGGTTCCATGTTCTATCGACGCAGCCAGCCAAGTGCCCCAGCCCTACCTTTAAATCAACTGCTAAGGGTCCCGCTCCTCCTCCAATCCGCTGTCGCCAGGGGCTGAGGTGGGGCCACCGATTCCTGTCATTACTCTCTCTCTCTTCCCCCAGTGTCTGCTTTCTGCCATTTTTGTCTTGCAACATCCATTTCACCAATTCTCTTTTTAAGTCTTCGTGACAATAATGAACGCGGTTCCTTTTCCTGATTGCCTCCTGACTAATAAAAATGTATAAACACTTCCCAGCTCTCTTCCCTCAATGGCTCCCATACGCCAGCCCCTGTTTTAACTGCTTGCCGTTAACAAGCTCACTAGGCAGGAATCGTTATTATCCCCACCGTAGAGAAGGAAAGCAGAGGCAAAGACATAATTATTTGCTCAAAGTCACACAGCTGGTAAGAGTTGGCTCCCAGAGTCTGGTTCCCAAGACTATGCCCGTTCTGTGCAACTTGGGGCATTAAGACAGACAGACAGACACGCGCGCACACACACACACACACACACACACACTCGCTCTCTCTCTCTCTCTCTCTCTCTCCCTCCCACCCCAATAATGTCCCAGTTTATGAACGGACCGCAGTTACTGTGGGACATTTGTACTGTTTGCAGACTTTCGCTGTTGCAGAGCCCAGATCCTCTTGAACCTAAAACGTGTCACCCTTTACGCCGGGAACCTTGTGACTTTCTCAGTTATTTGGCCCATGATTTGTTATAACCCGTCTCCTTAATGTGCATCTCCAACCTTCTTCCTTTTTCCTCCCTCCAGGTCTTCCCCTTTGATCCCATCTTGCCCGTGCCGCCAGAACTCTGGCGATGTGGGCAAGGCATCCTCTCTGGTGTGGCAGGAGCTCCTGCAGAAGCTCTGGAAGGTGCTAGAAAGCACCAGATGGCTGCTACTTGAACTGAAGTCTTCGATGATGTATGAGTATTTGCGAGACCTGTACACGCTTCCAAAGGCTTCCGCCAAGAGTTACCGAAGCCCCCACCACGGGGGGCTCTTGTCCCATTGAAGACTCTGCACTGCGATTCCATTTCGGGTTTTCCGGCGGCCGTCCCAGCAGCCTGGCTCTACCACTGTCCTTGCAGAAGTTGGGAAGGGTCACTCCCTGCGTGCTTGGCTCTGTCTGCTCAGTATTTTGCTCTTGCCCCAGCATGGTTTCTGGTGCCCCGTTGAGAGAATCGGCTCAGAGATCCAAGTTGATATTATTTTTAGAAATAAAGATCATTCCTTCTCAGCTTGCTGAGGCCTGCTCGTAGAACGAAAACAGACGAAGGCCTCGTATTTTCCCAAGTTCAAGTTGGAGCCGGGCAAGGTGGGGGCAGAAGTCCCGCATCATTGCCCGGAATGTTCTCTTTTGTTGCACAGATGACCTTGCCCGTCCCTCAGGGGACAAGGCTGAGCAATCCTAAACATAACGTCTCTTTGTCTTGTCCAGAACATTCTTGGCCAATGCTTCCTGTCCACTCTGAACCTGTGCCCCCTTAGTCTACACGTTTGTAGAAGAGAGGAGATCACGTTTCTACTGTTCCAAGGGCAGCATCATTGTTTTTAGACTTGAAAACTGAAATTGGTTTGAATATGGAAAATGTCATTTTGGGCTGCCCAGAGCTGTTTTGTTCCCGCAGGAAACGTTCAGCATGTCCGGAGCCTCAAGGATCAGCCAGGTCTTACAGAGCAACAAACAAAACAAAAACAAAAACGAACAAACAAAACATTGAAACTGGTCAAGAGAAGCCTCCCTTCAAACTTCAAAGAGGACATTCTTTACAAAATGAGCAGGGGTCCCTTTCTCCTAACTTCAGACCCTGTATTAGTCATAGTTCTCCAGAGAAACGGAACCAACATTATATATAGTATAAGCATTAATATATGTATCACTGTGTGTATATATACACCCAAGACTGATGGGGGGAGGCAGGCAGACTGGAGGCTCAGGGAAGAGATGCAGTTCGAGTCCAAAGACCAGCTGCTGGCAGAATTCCCTTTTGCTCCAGGACGTCAATCTGTGTTCTATTCAGGTCTTCAGCTGATTAGTTGTGGCCCACCCACATGCCGGAAGGTCATCTACTCAAAATCCACCAACTTAAACGTTCATCTCATCCAAAAACCCTTCACCTGGGGCACCCAGCTGGCTCAGTTGGGGGGGGGTGCGACTCTTGATGTCAGGGTTGTGAGTTCGAGCCTCATGTTGGGTGGGTGTAAAGATTACTTATAAATAAAATCTTAAAAAAAAAAAAAAAGATCTTCCCAGAACTATTTAGAACGATGTTTGACCAAATACCTGGGCGCCATGGCTCAGCCAAGTTGACACATCAAAGGAACCGTTGCAGACCCTTAGGAATTTACCCAAGGAAGAGGGAAGTGGGCAGAAGCTTAGTACGTACAACCTGGTCTTAGCTTGAGGTCGCCCAGTGGGAGGCACCGAGACAAGAACGTATGAGTGGTTTATGTGGGAAGTGAAGCCAGGAAGAGGCAATGGCGGACGCAGGAAGAGAAGGAAGGTGGTGAAAGAGGGGCCATGTGACTGTGCAGGTCGTGGCCGAGGACGGCGGGGGAGAGGGGCGAGGGGCTGGGTTTTCCCTGGCTCTTCTGGGCTGCGACCTGCAGGGGCTGCAGTCTGAGACCCCAGCTGCTGAGCAGCGAGGGTGCCGGGGTCGGGGCAGGCGCCTGACGCTGGGAAGCAGGGCAGGTCTCTGGCAGCTCGCTCTTGGCACAGAAATACACGCGGATCCTTTTTTTGGTAAATTTTTTAAATTTTCCTTTTTTTTAAGAGAGAGTAAGAGCGAGCGAGCTGGGGAGGGGCGGAGGGAGAGAGAGACAATCTTAATCCATGTTTAACATGGAGTCCAACGTGGGGTTCGATCCCACAACCCTGTGATCAGAGACCTGAGCCGAAATCGAAAACTGGACACTCAACTGACTGAGCATCCAGGTGCCCCCACACAGATCTTCTTTTTTTTTTTTTTAAGTATTTTATTTATTTATTTATAAGAGGGAGAGCAAGCGAGTGAGCAGGGGACGGGCAGAGGGAGAGAGACAGAATCTTAAATAGGCACCACGTTCGGCGTGGAGTCCAACACGGTGTTCGATCTCATGGCCTGAGCCCAAATCAAGAGTCGAACGCTAAGCCAACCGAGTCTCCCAGCCACACCCCCCACCTGCCAAGATCATATTTTTATTACTAAATTTTTTTTTAATGTTTATTTATTTTTGAGAGAGAGAGAGAAAGAGAGAGAGAGGGACACAGAATCCCAAGCAGGCTCCCGACCGTCAGCACAGGGCCTGATGCGGGGCTCAAACTCAGGACCCATGGCTGAAATCAAGAGTCGGACGCTCAGCCAACTGAGCCTCCCAGGCGCGCCCCCCTCACAGATCATTTCTATATCAGGTTTGGTGGTCACGGGGTTCAAGCCACATCATAGGTGTCCCCCACGTCATCGGTGATTGTTTCAGAAGCCAACTTCTCCAGAGCTGCCCAATTCTCCACTGTGTGGAGGCGCCGTCATCGATTCAGCCGTGGTGCTATCGGGGGGCAATAGGGCTGCTTCTCACTTTTCCGTGGCTAAAAGTAGTAGTTGTGGGGCCCCTGGGGGGCTCCGTCGGTTAAGCGTCCGACGTCGGCTCAGGTCATGATCTCACGGTTCGTGGGTTCGGGGCCCGCGTCGGGCTCTGTGCTGACGGTTGGGAGCCTGGACCTGCTCTGGATTCTGTCTCTCTCTCTCTCTCTCAAAAATAAATTAACATTTAAAAAAAGACTTAAAAAAGCAGAGTTGCTCTTCAGGCCCGGTGTCCTCTCTCTGGGCCGTCGGGGCACCTCAGTCCTATCCTCAGGGACGTCCCCGAGACGCTGTCCGGGAGGCACATAGGATGAATAAAGACTCGGGCAGCCAAAGGGTTTCAATACACACGGCCCGAAAGGAAGAGTGCGGAGGGTGAGGCGAGAAAGGCAAGAAAGGCCTTAGTCAGGGACCAACTGGGAGCAGAGAAACCACTCCAGAGGTTCACAATTAGAGAGAGTTTCACGTGGCGGGGGTGGTGATGCGGAGGCAGGAAGAGGCTGGGAAGCCAGCTGGAGGGGGGGGGGGCAGTGAGCAACAGCCGGTGGGGACAAGGGCCAGACCCCCCGGGAGATGCTCACAGGGTAGTAGCTGCCCAAAGCATGGAGGTCGTGTCTAGCAGGCACTGGGGCCGCGGGGACACCAGCGGGGCAGAGAGCAAGGGAAGAAATACCCCGGCTTCCTCCTTCCTTCCACCTCCGGTCTCCGGCCCGCACCTCCCATCGGCAGAAGCTGGCACAAGCCAGCGCATCAGGGAGCCCAGAGGGTCACGCCTCCTGCGTGGCTCAGTCCGTAGAGCATCTGACTTCAGCTCAGGTCCCGATCTCTCGGTCCCGGAGTTCGAGCCCCGCATCGGGCTCTGGGCTGACAGCTCAGAGCCTGGAGCCTGCTTCCGATTCTGTGTCTCCCTCCCCTGCTCCCACTCTGTCTTTCTCTCTTTCTCAAAACTTAATAAACATTTTAAAAAGTTTAAAAAAAAAAAAAGGAGCTTTCCAGGGGATGATCCTGGGAATGGGCCTTCGGAGCCCAGATGTCACGTCCAAAGACACTTAGGACTTCTGGTTCCAGCCATGACAGAGAAGCTGGAATCTACCTAATGCCTCCACCGAATAAAAGCCGGACAAACATATGACACTCCTGTTCAGTATATGGGACTACAGAGCACCCAGGGAAGAGAAGCCTTGAGCGCTGTGATCCTTAATGGGAGCGAAGTAAGTGGGAAGTAAGTTTCCAGTCACTCGGCCTTTGCCCTGAGGGCGTCTTCATGTCCCCACTGTGGGGGAGGAAGGCGGGCCAGAAGGGGGGGGGGGTCAGTAATGTTCCAGCAGAAAGCAGCAGTTTTAACTGAAGAGGCAGATGTCAGACTCTGAGCCACCAAAGTGCCCGGGACGTCAGGGGACAAATTCCCAGGGAGGTCTGAGCTGCACAGTTCCGTGAACAAATTATTTTCCAGTTGCTGACGGCCTCCTACACCGTGCCTACCCCTGGCGGGGCTCCAAGTAACCCAGCAGAAAATAGCACGAGACACATAGTCAAAAGGTCAATTGAACGTGTACGGGAGTCCCAGGAGGAGAAGACAGAATGGCGCGGAAGCAATCTTTTGAAGAGACTTGGCCAAGAATTTCCAAATCTGGTGAATATCGGCTGCGAAATCAACTCAAGGTTATGATCGCTCACCGAGGGAATAGAGGAAGCAGTACGGTTCAAGGAGACCTGAAAAAATGAAGATGTGATGCGGCGCTGGGGGAGATAGGAAAATGTGAAGGGAGGTGATTTCCTTCTGTTCTCGAAGATAACAAGGCTTGTGGTTAAATAACTTGGCCCAGGCTATTTAGCTCATACGCTGTTTTTTGTTTGTTTGTCTGATTTAACCTGCCCCGAGGAGAGAGAGAGAGAGGGTGGGTGGGACAGTGATTCTGGAGGGCCAGCCCAACGTGGGTCAGGCTGCTGATTTCCAAATCCTGAATCTTCGATGGGACTGAGTCTTCTGGAGGTGATAAGTCACATTCTATTGTTCCCTCTGGCCCAATGTCACAACAGGCAGAGTCCCTAAAAGACATTTTCAGAAAGTGGTACGGTGCGTGTGAGAAGCACTGCACCTGCCTCCCTCCCTAGTCTTGGGGCAGCTGGTAACTGGCGACTGAAAGCTTCTCCAATTTTCCCTTCCTTCTTGGATCTTACTCATCATGTACTGACGGTCTGTATCTGGAACCCATGGTGCTGCCCTAGACTCCGGCGGGAAATCGGAAGCACTAAGTGATACACGATCTTGCCCTAAGAGCGTTTTTACATCCCAGTTGGAAATTCACAAAGGCAAATAAAAACACAGGCAACTATGCATGGTACCATGCACGGTACAGGCCGGGGAGCAGAGGGTGGCTGTGATTGAGGTGATCCATCTAGGGAGACTCCGCCGAGCAGATGCCACTCGGAGGGACCGGAGCATGTGGGAGAGGAGGAAGAAGGGCTTCTGTGCCAGAGAGCAAAGTAATAAATTGGCAGGAGTAGCTTCGACGCGCTCAGGGAACTTTGCCTTAAGTGCAGACACGAGGCTAGAGTCCGTTTGGGGAATAAAGATCAGGCTCCCGCACCCACACCACCTCCGGGGCACTTAGCGCTGCCGGCGACCACGGAAAACAACCCCGCCCTCCACTTTTCAAATCAATCCCAGCTGGGCGCTCCGGCGGTGTCAGCATAGAGGCGCAGAGCTAGATGGTCACCCTCCTCGGACGCAGACATTTTGGATCCTGGCAGAAGAGCTGGAAACGGCTGGGACCACTACCAAGTCAGGCCGCACCGCCCAAGAACGTGAGCTCAGAAGAGCTCCCGGAGGAGCGACAAAAGCAAGCGGCGGGGCGACCCGTGAGGCTTCTCTCGGCGGAACGAGCTTTAGGAGAGTTGCCCACCGCCCTGCCCTCACCTGAGATGGCGGCGCCGCGGGCGCTCTAGCCGGCGCCTCTCCGATGCCCAGAGGGGGCGGCGGCCTCGCCACAGGCTCTGGGGCGGCTGCAACGCCGGCCGCGTCGAGCGTGGGTTCTGCCCCAGGCGTTGGTGGCCTCGCGTGCGCGGAGGTGGGGGGTCTCGGGCCTCGCTCCTCCCCGTGCCGGGTCTCTCGGCGCCTTCCCCAGCCGGGTCCCCGGCCCCGCGGCCGCTCCGGGCGCCGCCCCGCGCCGGCCGGCTGTAATCGCGCCTCGGGCCGGACGATGCCCAAGAAGCTGCTGCTGCTGCCCCCGCTCTCGGCGTCCTCGACTCTCCGCGCCCCGCGAGCCAGCCCCGCCGCCCGCCCGGCCATGAACGCCGCCCGCACCGGCTACCGGGTCTTCTCGGCCAACTCCACGGCCGCCTGCACCGAGCTGGCCAAGCGCATCACCGAGTAAGGGGGCGGGGCGGGGGCCTGGCCGGCCGTGGGGGTGGGGGCGTCCCGACGCCCCTTCCCCTCCGCGCCACCGCGCACCCGGGCCGCGGAGCCGCGGGGCCTCCGGCTCCGGGCCGCACCGACCCTTGCGGGCGGCCGTTCTGCCCCCGAGACGCGTTCGGCGGACTCTGACTTCTCCCCGCCCCGCAGGGAGCCCCCGGAGGGGGGCTTGGGTGCGGGCCCCCGCCCCGCGCTGGGCGTTGACCCCGGAGCGCGGCCATCGCCGCTCCCAGGCCTCCTCGCGGGGCCCGAGGCCCGCAGGTCCCGGAGCACGAACACGCTGACCCGGAGGCGGGGGGCGCCGCGCCCGGAAGGGGGGCTGCACGGGGGCGGGGGGCGGCGGGAGGGCCTTGCAGGCGGCAGGCGCGGGGGGCGGCAACCCGAGCCGGGCGGACAGGGCAGCTCCGGGGGAGCACGTTTGTCGGAGTTGCTGATAGAAATAAGTCGAACCGTATTTCTTAGGGCAGCTTCGGACTCGATCAGTCACTTGAAGGAGGGTCGTTGCCCTTCCGTGTGTTTTTTAAACCCAAGGAAGCCTGTGATCTCAAGTGGCTTCTGGGGTCTGGCGGCTCTGAGATGCCTTCCCAGCCTTGCCGCTTACTAACCCTGTGGCACTGGGCAAGGGACTTGATTTCCCTGAATTCCATTGCTAAGATAGGGACCATGCTGTTATCTGCTGGGCAGGAACATCGGGAGCGTGAACAAAATAATGTAGACAAAGCAAGTAGCAGAGCAGAGGCTCACAGTGGCCCTCGGAATAATAACTCTTTTCTCGTTGGCTCTTCCGGAGAGTCCCGGAGCTCCAATGTGAAGGAAGAGCCTTGGGAGCCCTTTCCAGAAAAACTTGTTACAAACTTAAGATATAAAATGAATAACTTGCTTTTTAACATTTAAGGTCGTTTTTATATCTTAAAACAGTTTATGGAGTTTCTCTGGGTTTTTCAGAGCTGATAACTAACTGCAAGGATATATCTTGGGACTCTAGATGGAAATGTAGAAGGGAAACCTTAGTTCTGTTTTCTCAGTAATGCCTCTTTTCAGTCGGGGGTTTTAAGTGAGAATAGGGGAGTAAACCCTTTTGCAACCTACTACCTAGTTTCTCTTTCCCTGATAAATGATGGCTTTTCGAGGCCAACTAAAATGCGAACTTTAAATATAAAGCTCCTGTTTGTTTGGGGCCAGATCTGCCACAGCGACCTTGCTGAGGGAAAGCAGAGAGAGGAGGGCACGTTCAAAAGGTCAATGGTTTTGCTTGTTTGTCTTAATATTAGGTTCTTCTCTGACTTGGTCCAGAAATATTTGAAAGATTTTAATTTTTTAACGTAATCAGCCGCTCCCAGCGTGGGGCTCAACCTCACGACCCCAAGATCAAGAGTCCCATGACTCTTCCCACTGAGCCAGCCGGGCGCCCCCAGAAATGTTTTAAATTACTGTGAATAGTATTCGTAAAGATTTCCTTTATCTGTTTCATATGTTGAGTTTCTGAGTCCGATTTTATTTGAAAAAAGGCTTTTACCCCTGAGCAAAGTTCGAAGGTCCCTGAGGTTACGATATTTTAGTTCCACGACTGCTTTTGGATCCGAACTTCCAAGCAGGGATTTTCTTTTCTTTTCTTTTTTAATGTTTTGTTTATTTTTGAGAGAGAGAGAAAGAGTACGAGCTGGGGAGGAGCAGAGAGAAAGGGAGACACAGAATCTGAAGCCGGCAGCACAGAGCCCGACGCGGGGCTCGAACCCACGAACCGTGAGATGATGATGACCTGAGCCCAAGTCGGATGCTTAACCCACTGAGCCACCCGAGCGCCCCACCATTTAACCAGTTTTAAGTGTACAACTCAGTGCCATTAAATACATCTACCGCGTTGGGTAGCTGTCACCAGTATCCGTTTCCAGAACTGTTTCATCATCCCGAACAGAAACTCCATACCCGTAAAACCCTAACTCCCCGATCCCTTCCCTCCCACCCCCTGGTCATTTCTCTTCTACTTCCTGTGGCCGAATTTGCCTGTTCTAAGTTACCTCTTATAAATGGAATCATGCGATATTTGTCTTTTCGTGTCTGACTTCTTAGAATAATTTTTTCAGGGTTCACCTGTATTATAACGTGTGTCAGAATTCTGTTCCTTTTCAAGGCCGAATAATATCCCATCGTAGACTTGACTGGGATGATTCTATTTATTTATCCTGTGCACGGTGTTTGTTAATTGCTTGTTTCTCAGGAGAAACTCTTTCATTCCCCGGAATCCGTGTTTCACAGTTAGGGAACAGGTCAGTGACAAGCTTCCATGGAACCCAACCCGAAGACATGCTCGACATTCCACAACCACTCTGCGCTCCGAGAGACACCAGCCTTCATCGCAGAGGCTCTTAGGGAACAGTAGTTTCTGTAGACGGCTGCGCACGCCTTCTTTCTTGGTTCCGTCGCTGCAGCCCCCCGGGGGGATGATGAATCCTCAACAGTCCGAAATCGCCCACGCTTGGCCAGAAGGCACTGGAAAGCCACAGCCTCCTCAACCCAGCGGCCTTCCTGGCCGTTCCTGCGTGCCTGGCTGGAGTGTTTCTAAACAGATTTCCACCCTCCCGCCATAGCATTTCACTCGCTAAAGTGGTGATGCTGCCTGAAAACCAGAAAAACCCATGACAGGGGCCCCTGACTGGCTCAGTCGGTGGAGCATACAATTCTTGATCTTGGGGTTGTGAGTTCGAGCCCCACGGAGGGTGTAGACATCACCTAAAAATAAAACCTTAGGGGCACCTGGGGGGCTCAGTTGGTTAAGTATCCGACTTCAGCTCGGGTCACGATCTCTCAGTTTGTGAGTTCGAGCCCTGCGTCAGGCTCAGAACCTGGAGCCTGCTTCGGGTTCTGTGTCTCCACCTTTCTCTGCCCCTTCCATGCTCATGCTCTGCCTCTCTCTGTCTCTCAATAATAAATGTTATAATAATACTAATAATAATAATAAAGTAAAATCTTGGGGCGCCTGGGTGGCTCAGTCGGTGGTTAAGCGTCCGACTTCAGCTCAGGTCATGATCTCATGGTTCGTGGGTTCGAGCCCCGCGTCGGGCTCTGTGCTGACAGAGCCTGGAGCCTGCTTCCGATTCTGTGTCTCCCTCTCTCTCTGACCCTCCCCTGCTGTCTCTGTCTCTCAAAAAAAAAAAAAAAAAAAAAAAAAAAACTTAAAGAAAAGCAAAACCTATGAAATCATTAATTCCTTAATATCATTTAGTATCAAGTCCTTGTTCATATTTCCCTCCTTGTCTCAAAAATGACTTTTGGTAACTTCATTTCTTCTAATCAGGACCCCAAACACTCACAGTGCATTTGCTTAATGGCACTGAAGTCTATATGCTGTTGACAATGGAGGCATTGACCTCTGGCTCGTGGTTTTGGAATTGGTGCTAGTAGCCACGCATCTGTTTGGGAATGGTTTTCCAAGACCGTTATTCAGAAAACAATGAACTAGACATTAAACTTTGGCTGTGGACTCCCCTCTCCCCAGTAAAGCAGCGAGTTACAAAATAGTGGGCACTTGAAGCTGCTTGTGAAACAGTGGCGGATGTGTTGTTCTTAATGCATTGAACTTTCTGAACTTTGTGGTTTTTTTGGGGAAAGAATGATAGTCTAGTTATTTTAGCTTTTTTGTTAAACATAACGCGTATCAACTGGAGTGTTGTTTTTTTTTTTTTTAAAGAAGATTCTTATTGCCTCCCCCCCCCTCCATAGGCGTCTTGGTGCTGAATTGGGGAAATCTGTGGTCTACCAAGAGACCAATGGAGGTAAGTAGAAGTGATTTCTTAAACATCCTTTGTTCTCTAAACTATATTTAGTCAACTGACATGTTTTGTTTTTTAATGTTTATTTAGTTTATTTACTGATTTTTTGAGAGAGAGCGCAAGAGCAAGCGGGGGAAGAGCAGAGGGAGAGAGAGAGAATTCCAAGCAGGCTTCACGCTGTCAGTGCAGAGTCTGACATAGGGCTCGGACTCACGAACCGTGAGATCATGACCTGAGTTGGACACTTAACTGAGCCACCCAGGAGCCCCCCGACTGACATGTCTTTAAAAGGCTGACATTACTCCCATGTGACATGGAAACATTTCTCTTTAAGATCATTCACTGCTTGCCTCCAAATCTTTCTTTCTTTGTTCTCTTTCTTAAAGTCTCCTTCCCTTCCTCCAGGATAATGTGAATGTCTTGTCATTGCACAACGAGAAAAGGAGAGATGTGGAGAATATGGGTTTTCTTCTGTATTGGGCTCCGTTTGCTAAGTGCCCTTTACATCTCTGCCTCCTCATGTCGTCAAATGGCATCAAGAGCAATCTGGTAGCCGGTAGTAATGACATTGCCAAAACCATCTTTGAGTTCTTTCATCTCTAAATTTTTTCCTCAGGTCTTTTGTAGACTCTCTTCCTGGGTTGGCAACCATTTTTGCTGCCCTCTGAGTTTCTGTGGAAAATGGTAACATTAAATGGTAACGCTTGAAAACGCCGTGTGGATCGCTGGTGTCCTAGGAGAGCGGCGTGTAAATCTCCTCGCGGGGCCGCGTACTTCAGGCCGTACAATGCCCTGCGATGACAAGTGAATATAAAATAATTTGGAACCGGGGCGCCTGGGTGGCTCAGTCGGTTAAGCGTCCGACTTCGGCTCAGGTCATGATCTCACGGTTCGTGGGTTCGAGCCCCGCGTCGGGCTCTGTGCTGACGGCTCAGAGCCTGGAGCCTGCTTCGGATTCTGTGTCTCCCTCTCTCTCTGCCCCTCCCCGACTCACGCTCTGTCTCTCTCTCTCTCAAAAATAAATAAACATTTAAAAAAAACAAAAACCTACAGACGAATGTAGGTAAATGAACTTGTCTATTTAGCAATAATGATTTTCATTTATGGTGATGGCGTTTGGGGACCCCCTGAGATGAAGCACCTTTTACCCCACCCTTCCATCGCTGTACTGGGCCTCCTCTCCCTCCCCTCCCTCTCCCAAACCCTCTCTCTTCTCCCCCCTCCCTCCCTCCACCCCCCCTTCCTCACCTCTCCCCCACCCTCTCCCCTTCCTTTTCTCTCCCTCCCCACCCCCTCCCCAGTAGCTTGCTACCTCCATTTACAGTCTCTCTAGTCCATTCTACTCACCTCCACCAGGGTGCTTCCAAAATGCAAAAGTTTTTGACTCACTGCTGCTTAAATCCCGAGGGCCAGGGTCCGGCTCCTTGGCACTCACACGGGACCCTTTGAGATCTTGAGTCCTGCCCACTCACTGCCTTACCGTCCATCTGTCACGTGTGCTGACTCCAGAGCACACCTTCAGTCTGACCCCTTCTCACGACCCCCGCTCACTTTGGTCCAGCCTACTGTCGGCTGCTTGCCCGGACTCCTTCAGAAACCACTGGAATGGTCTCGGTGCCACTATTGCCCTCCACGTGTCTTCACGCAGTAGCCAGACATCACACCCGTCCCGCCCTCGAATCTTCCGCGGGCTCTCCTGTCATCTTTGGAATGAAGTCCACACTGCCGCAGGCTCTGGCCCCTGATGGCTACCAAACCTGTCTGTCTCCTCCCCTGCTGTGCTTTCCAAGTGGATGCCCCCCCCCCCACCCTGCTTGGCGCACTCTGCCCCAGTCTCTGCTTGTTCCCTGCTCCCTTCCTCCCTACAAGATCCAGCTTGCAATGAGCTCGGTGTTCCCAACCCCACCATTCGCTCTCCTGGTCTTTTTCTTTATTTGTTGGTTTTGTAAGGAGGCTCCATGATCAACACGGGGCTTGAACTCTCCACCCTGAGATCAAGAGCCACATGCTCTACCTACTGAGCCAGCCGGGCGGGCGCCCCATCTCTTGGTCTCTTCCTGTCGCATTGGCCTAAGAAGTCTGCCAGCCTTTGGCATTGCGTTGTCTCTCCTTGGTCAGTCCTCACCTACTTGGTCCAGGTCCTCCGCTTGGCGACTTCAGGACAGGGCCTGGCGAGGAGGCCTCTGCATTTGTGGAAAGAAGGGTGTTAACCTTTGACCTCTTCACTTGCTGTAGGCTTTTCCCCCAGGGTCTTGTCTTTATTTCCGTGATGGATTTTTTTTTTTTGGACCCTGAGATTTTATGTGGATCTGTTTGTGATACTTTTTCGCCTTTGAGCGTATTTTTGGTTTATTTTCCCTTTAGCTTCACTATTTTTATATGGATGCTTGTCATTCTGAGACCTTTTCAGAATTATTTTGGTGTGCTAGGTGAGGTGTTGGTTTAGATTCATCTTTACTCCCTCCAAATGCGGCCCAATTAGTATACCTAAACTATAGACATTTTTTTTATTTTTCAGAAACAAGAGTTGAAATAAAAGAATCTGTTCGTGGCCAGGATATTTTCATCATACAAACAATACCCAGGTAAGAGCGAGCACTACTTTCCATCTCCCTTTCCCTCTAAAAACCTTAGCGATAGAATTCATTATGTTTTCATAGAAACGACAGTTGTTTTCTTTCACTGTAAATGTCTTTGCACGTTAAACTAAATGCTTCCCAAAAGAACAGTTGTAGGCTTTTGAAATCCCTACCCTGTCTGTCACTTTGTCACCCTGTACTATTGACTGTCCTCCCCAAGCTTTAAATCACTCAAAGGGAAAAATATCTTCCCTTCACATGCAACGAACCCAGCCCAGTTCTGCTCAGCTCAGTTCTGCTCAGCTCTGCTACACAGCTTTTTGTGGTCGAACGCAGTGCATGGCTGCTGCCCATGTGTACCCGGCCAGTTTTTGCGCTTCTTTTAATTATTATTTTTTGCACGATGGCCCATTTCGAGCTGTCTCTGTCGTAGATGGCATCTGCCACCGCTTCCTTTCAGGGAAATCCTAGCCTACCTGAGGGTGACCTTCCTTGCGGGATCTCCCCTCCCCTCCCCTCCCCTCCCCTCCCCGGGAATGGGGAAATGAGGCTCTGTGTGTCTCTGGAAAATGCAGACCTTCCTGTCTTGGTTGAGTTAGATTCCTGAGACTGTGGTAGTGATAAGAATGGCACCGAAGGCCAAGAGTGCGCAGCCTCTTACATGTGTCTTCTTTGATCCTTAACCCAAATCCCACGTGGAAGCTACTCGCAGCCTTAGTGCAGATGTGACTTGTAATAAGAAATACATATCTGGGGGTGCCTGGCTGGCTCAGCTGGTAGAGCTCTGCGACTCTTGATCACAGTTAGGATTGTGAGTTCGAGCCCCAGGGAGTAAAGATTACTTAAAAATAAAATCTTTAAAAAAGAAAAAAGATATATATATATATATATATATGGTCTTCTTTTCCTGGTGCTGAGCTCCTAAAACCCCAGGAATTTCCTGGGTGGTAAGAGCAATAAAGGTGCCTTTTGTTATTCATAACAAGCCCCTTTCAGCCACACCTGAGTTGACATTATTGATGGTTTTCAGGAAGCCTCCGGATAATCACTAGATGGGGGATAATCACTAGATGGGGGCTCGGTGCCTGGTGCCTGGGGAAGGGAGCAGAAGGGTAGAGGGTGGGAACTTTCAGCCCCTCCCTTCGCCAGGGGGGTGAATCCATTGTCAGGAGCCTATACCAGAGGGCCTGCGGCAGTACTTCGTATTTGTCTGTGCGTCTATCTATCCCTAGGAAGATTCCAGGAAAAGGAATTGCTGGGTGTAAAGATCTGAGCCTCGTTAGTGACATAGGTAAGGCGGCTCTGATAGATGGCTGCTTCTGTATTGTCCCCTAGGCCTCTGGCAATTTTGGTTTTGTGCCGGTTTCCTCGAGGTCATGGCACTCGTTTTGCCTCGTGCTTTTTTTCGATGCTGCACCTTAGAAATGAGGGGAAAGGGGCACCTGGGTGGCTCAGTCGGTTGAATGTGGGATTTTGGCTCAGGTCATGATCTCCTGGTTTGTGGGTTTGAACCCCACATTGGGCTTTGCAATGACAGCTCGGAGCCTGGAGCCTGCTTCCGAGTCTGTGTCTCCATCTCTCTCTCTGTCCCTCCCCCGCTCATTCTCTTTCTCTCTCTCCCCCCTCTCTCAAAAATAAACATTAAACAATTTTTTTTAAATGAGAGGAAGACCTGAGGGTCTTGCCTGGGGGTGACATGCGGAGAGTGAGGGAGCTCTGTCACCCTGGAGGCTGCCCTCTGGTGTCGCTCACCAGCGGAGAGTCAGGCTGCGTTGTCACCACCCCTGTTGGTGGTGCTGCTGCCCATTGGCCCCGCGGTGGCTGCGGTGGGGCTCGCCTTCCGAAACCCCCTGCAGAGCCTGCAGCATGTTCCCTTTGCTCTAGTAGTGGCACACTTTTTATTGTTGAGGGTGGATTCAATTTTTGGAAATGGCAAAAAGACTTTCTGAATCAAGTGATTATGTTGAATGATTAAAAGACCATTTTTTTAATGTTCATTTTTGAGAGGGAGAGAGAAAGCGGGGGCGGGGCAGAGAGAGAGGGAGACACGGAATCCGAAGCAGGCTCCAGGCTCCGTGCTGTCAGCACAGAGCCCGACGCGGGGCTCGAACCCACGGACCACGAGATCATGGCCTGAGCGGAAGCCGGACGTTCAACCGACTGAGCCCCCCAGGCGCCGCTATGTTGCAGGATTGAAACATGTGCTACACGATGCGGAGAACGAAGGTGGAAGAAAAGCAACTAAACTTCCTTACAACTTGTAGCCCATGGACAAGTCCTTGAGACCCGCCTGACCTTCCTCAGGGAGCTTAGCTGCCTCCGTGTCAATACTTCGCTAGAGGCAAGAGGCAATCTTAGCTTGACATCAGTCCAACCTCCAGGATCCTATAAAAAAATCCCTTTGGAAACTTCCTTTGTCTCGAACCGTCCCCCATCCCCCCACCCCCAAGATACAGGCTAGCAGTCCCTCTGCAAGCATGTGGCCTGTGATAGGCACCTGAAGGGTCCCACGACTGCGGTTTTACTGGATGGCAGTAGGTGACCTCTTCCTAGCTACAAGCAGCGCCGCCAGGTCCTGGGCTCCTTGTTTCCACGCGCCTCAGAGACTCACGCTGTCCCTGAGCCCCTCCCAGCTTGAAAGTCTGTAAGCAGAGACGACGTCTCAAGAATTCTTTCTTGACCGTTTGCTCCCAAACCCCAACAGTTCACATCAGTACCCCAGGAGCTTCCAAACACACTGAGTGAGGGAAGGGGGGAGAGTGGAGGTGAAACCTGCAGAGTGTTTTTTGAAGGACAGTTTCCGTGTTTATGTTCCAAGGCCTAGTGTGTCAACGGAATGTCAGAAGAGTCATTAGAAGAACATACACGGGGCGCCTGGGTGGCTCAGTCCGTCAGGCGTCTGGCTCTCTGTTTCAGTTCAGGTCACCGTCTCACGGTTTTGTGAGTTCAAGCCCCGCGTTGGGCTCTCTGCTTATGGTGCAGAGCCTGCTTGGGATTCTCCCTCAGTCTCTCTCTCTGCCCCTCCCCTGCTCACGCTTTGTCTGTCTCTAAAAATAAACTTTAAATCTTAAAAAAAAAACCATATATAACTTATTTGCTGCAGATGATTAATCCATGGGGTTGGAGGTGGGGTAAATCCTGCCCCGTTACCGTGTTGTTGTCGGTACTCCCGTCAATGGTGTTGGCGCATCCTTGCGGTCCTGCGCAGTTCAACCGACGTATACAGACCGTGTCTGCTTCCTCGGCTCACGTTTATCTTGGTTGATCAAAAACGACAGAGCGGTAAGGGTCGAATTTAATATAGGATGTGATTATCTTAGGGGAAAGAAAAAACGAGTCAGTTAGCTGGTAAACAATTAAGATTGTCCTACTTAGATACAAAGGCTACAAAAACTAGCCAGGATGTACTGGGAACAGTCTTAGGGAACAGATAAACAAAGCGGAGGCTGCCAGCCAACTTCTCTTCACCCTGCTGGCTGCAGATTAACTGCCTGCTGTCCAGTTTGTCTGGTGTCCGGCAGTGAATGGGGAAAGCCAGTGTGACAAAGGCTCCTTTGTCGCTTTTCCTGACCGAAGGGGTGGGGCGCGGGAGCCTTTCCTTAGCTTCGGGCCGGAGGATGTTGAATCCCTTGGCGTAGGTCAGTAGGAAGAGGGAAAGGCAGAAAATGAAACCCCATGGCAGAAATTAGTAATTAACGAAAGGGAAGTTTCGCTGAAATCAAGGCTCTTCCAAAATTGTCCATCTTCTTACGTTAACGTCCTGCTGCCTGGGCGCGCCTCGAGCTGTGCCGTCCACACCTCACCGTATCCTTTGGTGGCGTGTTATACGTGCTCTAACAAAGCCAGCGAAGAGCCCAGGCACCTGGGCAAATGCTCTTCTGTAATATGTGAACTTCACCTCTAAACATAGTGCTGACATTGAGGTCTGATGTGAGAAGCCGCAGCCGGCAGAACGTTGATAGCCCGCACGGTATCGCCCCGGTGGGCGGGTAAGAAAGCTCTAGTATTTCCAGCGCTGTCAAGCAGTGTGTGCGCGGGGAGGACTTTGGCTGTAGTAGATGCGATGCCTGGTGTTTAGCGCAGATGTGGACTCCTGAGGTGTTTACAGGCTGTCCTCCAGGTGCCGTGTAGCCTTCCAGCCTAACACTCAGAGCCCCCAAGGCACCAGTTCAGGTGATCTGACGGGCAGGGAAGCTCTCCCCTCCGTGGAATGAAGTCTAAAAGTCAGGGCCGGAGAACGTGGAGTTAGATGTGCCCCCTCTTGGGACAAACGATTCCCACGAGGGCGATCCAGTGTGAGTCTCTGGCATTTTCTTCAGATGCGGTCCAGCCTCATCTGCCATTTTCATTAACTCCCCCACCTAACACAGTGCCTGATACATGTTGCCCAGTGTATATTTGTTGACTGTGTGAGTGAACTAAAATTTGACCAGGGGCAGTGAATTCGCAAGCACCTTGAAAGTGTTTGATAAGCGTTTTGTCCTGATTATTGCCAAAAAGATTGTGTGTCCTCTAACCTTTGGATGCCTGACTTGGGACGTTACTCGTTTGGGAGCATGAGAAGGAAAAACGTTCCCGTTTATTTCAGAGGAAGGAAATAACTGGAAAATAATGTAACCTGTCAGCAGTCCGGAAGGAAAGTCTGTCATTGTCTCGAAGTTGAGCCCTGAGGCAATTATACCTGTGCTCTGGGAGAAGTGCTTTTATGACCGAACCCAAAAATACTAATGAAAAGTGCAAATTCCAAAGGTGAGGTTGGAAATGCTAGAAGTCGAACGTGGAAGTAGAAAACGCTGTCAGAGCACAAGGATGTCTTTGCAGCGTGTCACTCCCAGATGCGCTAAGGATGGGCCGCCCTTCGAGAGAGGGACCCACGTAAATTCAGAGAGACTGAGAGGAATTGGCCCGATTGCCCGCCCTTCAGGCCAAAAAGTAGTCTCCGTGATGAGTATCTCATCTAACGACTTCACCATTATGAAGTCTGTAGCGTGTTGATGGCTGTCTTTCCGTTTTGCCATAAATGAGGTTGGTGTCACTGCTGCGTATTAGACAGTTCAAGGACTGACCCTGAGAGAGCCGACGGCTCGTGGGGGTATAAACTAGCTGGGGGAAGACATAGGAAATGATCCTCTTTCTCGGGAAGGCAAGGGAGATCCACTCCTGACTCCAGAGAGGGTGTTTGACGATTCTTGGATAATGCAAGGAACATTGGAAGAGCGTCCTGAAGGATTGCAAGGCTCTCACCTCTTTCACCTCTCTTTTTCTTTTTCTTTTCTTTTCTTTTTCTTTTTTTTTTTGAGAGCAGGGGAGAGTAGTCTTAATTGGGATATGAGGCCAGGGTACCTCACCCCAGCCGTTGAACTCACTCTGCTGGCCCAGTGTGTCCAAGCTACAGCCAAGGAGGCGGAGTCCACGGCATCTCAGAGTCTCTGGGAACTCTCCTCCACGAAACTCAGGGAGGACCTTGTCGGGCTGCTTTTGGCTCCAGTCTCAGACCTTCCCAGGTGACATGGGGTAGAGTGACACAAGGCACTCAAGCTTGGAGCTTCCCTCCCCTCTGCCCTGAGGTTCTCACCTTTCTTTTTTCTCCCCTATTTTAAGAGCAGAGCCCCCCTTGGGCTCCGTCAGCCTTGGCAAAGAGTAGCAATCCACATTCATTAAGATCGAAAGTAGCCTTTCCTTTGAATATCTTTCAGATTCATATTTGTTTCTTTCTCTCTCTGAGTAACCTTTGTTGGGAATCTGTGTACTTGAAAAAAAAGGGATGAGGAGATTTTTGAAAACTTAGTTCCAAGACCTCCCCATCCCCCACCCTACCCTCTACCCCTGGAAGAACAAAGAGACCAAATCCTTCCCGGCGATGACAGCCATGTAGCAGGACAGTGGGCCCCCCTCTTGGCGTTCGCTGGACGCAGGGGCTGAGTCCCCCATCCCTGGGATGGTGCCTGCGGGTGTTGCTTAACTCTGGCCACCAGCAGTTGTCGTCTGCGTCACGTGCCACCCCAGTGATCGCGTCACTGACAGGAGATCCAGGCGGAGGTGAGCGTGGGTAACGTGCTGTGGATTTACGTAACCACAGATGGAAACCACGGCTAAAAAGAGCTAACAGGCTTTCCCCGGTATTCACAAGTGCCATCATAAGCTAGGTGACGATAAAAGTGCCTGTGACGCCCATCTTGGTGGCCCATATGCAAACGCTGACGTTCAGATCTCTGGTAAGCGTTCATAAATAAATGAAACTAACCCCCAAATACACATTTTAACTGTTCCAGAGACGTGAATACAGCTGTGATGGAGTTACTGATCATGGCTTACGCGCTGAAGACGGCCTGTGCCAGGAACATCATCGGAGTCATCCCTTACTTCCCCTACAGTAAGCAGAGCAAGATGAGGAAGAGGGGCTCCATTGTGTGCAAGCTCCTGGCGTCCATGCTGGCGAAAGCAGGTGAGTGTGGACACGGACCCCGGGGTTCCCGCGCTGCCATTTAGGACTCTTCCTGCTTGAGATTAGTCCCTACCTCAGAGCTAATTTGGGACCGGTTCTAAGTGTTGCTCACTCATTACTTTTCTTCCTATTCCCTTTTGATAGTTCTGGTTAGGGATATGTGAGCTTAGGCATAAATTCTTATCTTTTTCTTTTCTCTTTGTCTTACTTGGGAGCGACATCGTCTCTTCTCTGATCTTGGACGTTTTCATCATCTGTCACTTCTTTTCCATTTCATCTTACCGTTAAAACTTTAGCGGCGATCTTGGCGTCCGCATGGGATCTTTTGAGCTTCAGGTCTAGATTTATGTATTTGCCTTGGTTACCTAAGTGCTATTCATGTGCATAATATTAAAACCAGGTTTTTCTTTTGCTGCTTCTCCAGTTTATATAATACTCTTTTTCCCCCCTCCCTGATTGTGTCTCTGTATAGCACCTCGTTCTTACTGCTTTTATTCTGTTTTTGTAGCGGTAACATACTTTCTGGCCTATGAATCAAATGTAACAACACTTGATAGTTATTGGGATTTTATTTGTCTGGCGTGTTTACTTAAAAACTCTAATATATATCTGAGTCCTGAGAAACATTTGAATTCCATTCTCTAAAAATGTGTGATGTTTTGGGGAGGAACAGGAAATACTGGTTCTCTCTGCTCTAGAAGTTTTACGGTGACCTTTGGCCATTTACAGTATTTTTACATATGTACCTTTTTTGGATCAGCGCTGTTGATTAGAAGAGTGTATCTTCTTTTTCTAGAAGAATTCTTCTTGACCCATTCTTACGACATTTAGAAATTGCTCCAAACTCTTCAATATCTTATCTCTGTGTTACATGAGTTTTTCTTCTAATATGTATATTTCTTTGCTTTTGTTTTCTTATTCCTTCTGCGTCAGCCACAGGCCTTTAACATTTCTTCTTAGATTCTTCAGTCAAGGCCTTACTATTTTTTTTTTTAACACCCGTTACTTGTTTAGTATTTATGAATCCCGTATTCAAATTTTTGCCTCTGTCTGGTTTTTCTTCATTTTCAGGACCGAGCTAGTTACGATGGTAGAGGAGAGCACTTTTTTCTCTGCCTTAGCTCTGTGTCCACATGGAAGGCCTAGGCTCTTTCACGTGAGGCTTGACACGTTCTTTAGGTCATTACGTTTTGTTAAGGTCACAGATAAAGTCTCTATTAACTTAACGGTGATTGTTGGCAATACGTTCCCTGCTTTCAGTCTTCGGTTAGAAAGCAGGAGTGGGCGTCGAGTTTGTGTCCGCTGTAGCCAGTAACTTGTAGGGGTGAACTTTGTAATTTTTTGTTTTAAAATTTCAGGTTTAACTCACATTATCACTATGGATCTTCATCAAAAGGAAATACAAGGCTTTTTCAGCTTTCCTGTGGACAACCTTAGAGCCTCACCTTTCCTGCTTCAGTATATCCAGGAAGAAGTGAGGAGCCACCAGCAAACACCCCATTTTCCTCAAAAGAGACCCCATGTAGTTTTTCTCTGGTATCAGATTGCGACATGGAAAGGCACATCAAATGATCTTTCCTTTAAGTCTTCATGCCTCAGGCAGCCAGATAGGGTCAGCACTAGGCATGGAGGGTCATGTGTTTTAAAGCCATTAAAAAGAGATTTCCTTCTAAGTATCTTTAGCAGTAAACTTATGTTTTCTTAAATGAAGGTGTTAAGAATTACTTATCTTTTATCTTCTTGATGTAGCAGTACTTTTCCAATGATGTTAATTGATAAATGTTAAAAACAGTTGAATTGTATAAGTGAAATCCTGCATATCTGATTGCTAGTATGGGTCATTGTTGGGAGAGGGAAAAGTATACCAGCGTCCAGGTGTTGTTTTGGATAACTTTCCAGTATTTTCTTATCCCCCCTCCCCACAAATCTAGATTCCAAATTACAGGAATGCAGTCATTGTAGCGAAGTCTCCTGATGCGGCCAAAAGGTAAAGAAGCCAGACATTTATAAAACTTCCTTTTGGGCGCTTCTGAGTCAGAATGAGCTGTTTTGGAGTCTAGGGTCTGTCATAATGTGGCCCGGAAAGGCTCATTGGCTTGAGCACGGCCCCCGCCTCCCGCCCCATTATGGCCCTATCCCCACCACAGCTTCGTCTCTAGTCTCCCAACAGAGATCAGTCTCAGAATTACTCCGTTTTCCTGTTCTTCCTTCAGGTTTTCAGGAAAAGGAAAACAGAGGGATATGAGCAGTTTTCAGGCAGTGTGGTTGTGTTTTTTTTTCATGATTAATAAAGTAATGAGATAGTGACACTAGGGTTTCCTTCCCGTGAATTTTGCCGTTTCCCTTTGTCTTCCTCGTAGGGCGCAGTCCTATGCCGAGAGACTCCGTCTGGGGTTGGCTGTGATCCACGGAGAAGCCCAGTGTACAGAGCTCGACATGGATGACGGCCGCCATTCTCCCCCGATGGTCAAAAATGCCACCGTGCACCCGGGTCTGGAGTTGCCATGTAAGATGAGCTCTGTGTTTGGATTTCACTTGTAGATCGAAGCAGCTTGGGAATAGTAGGACTGGCTAGGAGTTAATACGTCTGCGGGTGTATGCTGTCTTGGTATTTGAAATAATTGAATGGCATTGCATTGATTTCCCCTTTTGTAAAAGGAGATTGTGTTACATTCGCACACCCCA
Source organism: Cryptoprocta ferox (assembly GCA_028646485.1). Lineage (NCBI taxonomy): Eukaryota > Metazoa > Chordata > Mammalia > Carnivora > Eupleridae > Cryptoprocta > Cryptoprocta ferox. Next base: position 52,189,266 of record CM053565.1, on the reverse strand, counting down.
TGAGGACAGTTGAACTAATCTGGGTGGCACTTAGCATTCAGAGAGTGTGGACAAACGTTAGCTTTAGTGAAAAAGCTGTATGTCTAATGGTGTGAAATCTTAGGCTTTTATAGTTCGGTCAGGTCAACAGTAGCAACCCCTGATCATACGCTCGTCTTTAGTGATCCAGGTAACTTTTAGCACTTAATTTTGGTAATATAGCCCTTTGACCTGATACTTGACTAACTTGTTATTAATCCAACAGTGTGGAGGCCATTAATTTCCACGGATTTTGAGTGGTAATGACCTGCATTCTATACTGGAAGATACAATATGCTTTTTTTTATAGGAAGAAGATGCTTTCTTTCTTTCTTTTCTTTCTTTGTTTCTTTTTTTTCTGAGCTTGTTTATTTATTTTGAGACAGAGAAAGAGCGCTGAGGAGGAGCAGAGAGAGAGAGGGAGAGCGCGAATCCCAGGCAGGCCAGCACGGAGCCTGATGCAGGGCTCGAACCCACACATTGTGAGATAATGACCTGAGCTGAAATCAAGAGTGGGGTGCTCAACCGACTGAGCCACCCAGGCGCCCCGAAGATTATTTCCTTTTCAAATCTGTATCTATTTGCCATACCTCAGAAACATAACAGAGATTAATTGGGTGGGAAATATACCCCAGGTTACTTAGACTCCTGTCTAAGGTGGAAACATTCTAATTTTTTACCCTATCAAATTTCCATTGCTTTGTTTTCAGCTTTGGAGGTTTCCATGTAAGAGAAACAAATAATATACTCTGTCAATTTAAATTTTTGGTATCGTAGTATTTTACTTTATTTTACTGGAAGATTTCATAATTAAAGTTCTTGGATAGGCAATACATTGATAACATTTCAGAATCTAAAAGGTATAAAATTCTTTATAGTAAAAAAAAAACAAAAAAAAAAAACGACCTGCCCCACCCCCTATCACCCCCTATCATCCCCCTGGATTTCTCTTCTCCCCACCCCACCCCCCCCCCCGCAACTACTCTGACCTGCAGATAGTTGGTTTCTTTTATCCACTTAGAGACTATATGTGTCTCTTTTTCTCTCATTTTCACGCAGTGGTAGTGTATGGTATGCCACATTGCTCCGTCCCTTCCCTATCAGTCCAAACGGATCTCTTGGTCTTTTAGAGTTTCATGGTGTCCTGTTTCATGGATATAGCATAATTTATTGAATCTACTTGTCGAGCATGTAGAGTTTTCCCAGTCTTTGGTTATGAAGAACAAAGCACCAGTAATAATAGACATCTTTTGAGCTCTTATTACATGTCAGGGGATACTCTGTCTACGCTCTGTCGTGGGTCTCCAGATGTGGTCTTCGTACAACCTTCTTGTAGGTGGGTGCTTGTGTTTTATGCCTCAGTCTGCCAGTGAGGAAACGGACCCCCAGCCGGGAGCTGGTGGAGCCAGGGTTTGGAGCGAAGCCAGTGGGCTCCTGGATCCATACCTCAGCTTCTTAGTTTGAACACTGCAGTCTTCAAGCGAAGTTGAAAGAGTAACACAGAGTGCCTCTCCCCTCTTCACTGAGAGCCCCCAGATTTAACGTTGATATACGGACGCTTTTTTTCCGAACCATTTGAGAGTGAGTTGCAGGGGCGCCTGGGCGGCTCAGTCGGTTGAGCGTCCGACTTCAGCTCAGGTCATGATCTCGCAGTTCGTGGGTTCGAGCCCCGCGTCAGGCTCTGTGCTGACAGCTCAGAGCCTGGAGCCTGTCTTTGGATTCTGTGTCTCCCTCTCTCTCTGACCCTCCCCTGCTCACGCTGTCTCTCTCTCTCTCAAAAATAAATAAAATATTAAAAAAAAAAAGAGAGAGAGAGTGAGTTGCAGCCGCGACGCCCCCGAATCCCTAAATACTTCGGGTTAGTTTTCATAAAAACAGATATTCTCTCACATAGCCACTGTGCAAACCATCAGCCTCAGGAACCTGATGCTGTTACAATACTGTTACCTAATCTGCACACCTTACTCCTGTTTTCACCAGTTGTCCCACCAGGATCCTTTAGAGCAAAGGGAAATCCTTGCTTTCTGGCCCAGAACCCAATGTAAGATCACACCTCGGACTCCGTTGACGTTTCTCTTTAGTCTTACTTAATCTGGAACGGCCCCTCTGTTCTTGGTCTCTACGACCTTGATTAAAGAGTACAGGCCCGTTCTACAGAACATCCCTTCACTGGGGCGTGTTTATTTCTTCATATCAGGCAGAATCAGATACTATGGTTGTTGTCAAATGGTAATTTTTTCCAGTTGTCCTTCTGCCCCGTTCATTCCTTCACTTACATCGGGATGGATTCGTAGGATCTTATTTCATTCAGCGTGTTCTAACCCATTGCTACTATTTCTTGTAATGCTCAAATTGCCTGAGACTTGGCCAAAGAGGACCCTTTTAAGCCCCCTCCCGTGGTCTTCTGACGTGTCCGTATCATTTCTTGATACTTCCGTACTGTCTGGTACAACTAGATGTTCCATATTTATCGTGCATTTTCTTAGCCCTGGAATCAACAGTCCCAACAAGGAGCCCCAATTCCTTTCGTGGAAAGTGGTATTTACTAACCAAGATTTGGGCTTCAGAGCGTATATTCAGTCTTCCTACGGTATCACCTGTGACTAACCTTGGCTTCTGTTCTTTCTTAAGTGACTGAATGTACTTACAGGAGAAAGACTGAGAAATAAAAGTACTGGGCCAAAGGTTGTTTTGATGGATACTGCCAAATGATCGTCATATTTTATATGGTGGTGTAAAACTGTGTTCCTTCATACACACACAGGTGTGTTCACAGTACTACTTTAAAAAAATTTTTTTATGTCTTTATTATTGTATTTTGAGAGACAGAGAACGAGCAGGGGAGGGGCAGAGAGAGAGGGAGACACAGAATCCAAAGCAGCTCCAGGCTCTGAGCTGTCAGCACAGAGCCCGATGCAGGGCTCGAACCCATGAACTGTGAGATCATGACCTGAGCCGCAGTCAGATGCTCAGCGACTGAGCCCCCAGGCGCCCCTACACAGTACTACTTTTTATAGTTGCCACAGGATCATTTTCTGATTCCTTCTTACAGATTTAGCCAAGGGAATGCTTTAAAAAATGCTAGTTTTGTGTGTGTGATTGCACCTTTCAAATTATGCTTTATATTTATGTCTCAGTTATGCTTCCAGTACGTTTTAATAGTTTACTTAATAGTAATGAGGTTGAAGATGCTGGACTGCTAGGACGAGAGTCTGCATTTTTTAGGAAGACGAACTATTTTATCTTCCTGGAACCCCTTCTTTTAGAGCAGTGGTGGAGGGCGCCTGGGTGGCTCAGTCGGCTGGGCCTCCGACTTTGGCTCAGGTCATGATCTCACGGCTCATGAGTTCGAGCCCCGCGTCGGGCTCTGTGCTGACAGCTCAGAGCCTGGAGCCCGCTTTGGATTCTGGGTCTCCCTCTCTCACTCTCTGCCCTTCTCCCACTCACACTCTGTTTTTTTTTCTCTCTCTCTCAAAAATAAGTAAATATTTAAAAAATAATTTAAAAAAAGTGAAGTCATATAAATTTTTCTGTTTTATAAGATAGAATTGAATCCGTCCTGATGGTAAGGGCATCTAATGAACTTGAAAGGATTATAGGCCGATGGTTCTGCAAAACACTGCTCTGTGTGTTTGCCACATTGGTGAAAATTAAAGAGTTTGGATCACAAAAAGAGAGAAAGTCACCTTTTCTGGCTCGATTTTCCTGGGTTGTTAATTTTACATGTGAAGATGTGGTTTTCACCGCTAAAGTGAAAGCATGTGAGTTTTGACGTGTTTGCATTTGAACAGAGTCAGGAGCTTGAAAATAACGTCAGTTCTAGTTCTACCAGAGACCTTCTTTTATTTCTTTTATCTCTTTTTAATGTCAGTCTGTTGATAAGGTCTGACCTTCCATTGAACTAAAAATAGAACAAGATCAGAATGCATAAGGAATGAATAATTCCTCTTGGTTCTTTCTTGCTCTATATTTCAAGAGAGGAAATTTTGGTTAATTGACTCTGGGGAAAGAGTAAGAGAGAGTATGTAAAATTTAAGGACGGTTATAACTGCAACTTGCAAAATGCTAATTTTAAAAGCAAAAGATAATTTCCTTCTTTTTTCATATTGAGGTCATTTGATAACTTGACAATTTCACTGCAATTTCACTGCAATCACAAATTAACAGTGATTTCTGGCCACAAGCGATCGTGCACAATTCATTTTATTCTTCTTAAAATTTTTTAAGACTTTTTAAAAAATGTTTATTTATTTTGAGAGAGAGAGAGTGCATGAGCCGGGGAGGGACAGAGAGAGAAAGAGAATCCCAGGTAGGCTCCATGCTGTTAGTGCAGAACCAGAGGCAGGGCCCGATCCCATGAACTGTGAGAATCTGACCTGGGCGTAAATCAAGAGCCGGACGCTTAACTGAAAAACCCAGGCCCCCCACCATTCATCTTGTTCTTAAACGGATTGGGTTTTAGGAAAAGGAAGCAAGAGAACAGAACCTTAAGCATAGGGTAGTTTTAGTGCCCTTTACCCTTAATCTCTAGTACCTACAGAAAATGTCCGAAATTTTTTACTGAAAATTTTGAATTGCCGGTGTTTTGTTTTTGGGGCAAGCTGTTAGAAAATTTGGCTTTGTGAGATACTGTTCATTTCCGTTGACTCTATACTAAAGTCTGTTTTTTAGTAGCCACCAAATTGTATGTTCAGTTTTATCCAGATCTCAAACCCAGGTAAGAGCAGGGAATGAGTATACCAGGAGAGATGCGTGCTTTTCAAAAAAAGCCTTTTAAGCCTCCGTCCTAGCCATGCCTGGTTTTCATTCCAAACGGATACAAGTTTTTTGGGAGAAGCAGAGTCACAGAAAATGAACAGGAATACTGCGACATGCTTTCCGCGTCAAACTAGAGCTGGGTTGTTATTGGTCTTTGATGAGGGATACTGGCTCGCAATCTTTTGTCACAGAGGAAGATGGTCAAGAACAGGGACCACATCTCTCTCTCTCTCTCTCTCTCTTTTTTTTTTTTTTTTTGTAATTTATCTTTGGGAACGTGTAAGTAGGGGAGGGGCAGAGAGAGGGGGACAGAGGATCCAAAGAGGGCTCTGCGCTGACAGGCTGAACTCCCGAATGGCAAGATCATGACCTGAGCCAAAGTCAGACATTCAACCAACTGAGCCAGGTGCCCCAGGGACCACGTCTCTCAAAGAAGTGGGGAGGCCAACACAACCCCCTACCCACATGGTCTAAGTTAAGGACAGAGTTTAGGGAAGCCTTTCCTAATGTCGGTGGCTTATTTTCTCCCTCTTTTCGGTGATCCTTATATGCAGAGCCTTTTTAACTGCCCAGATTCAAAAATACTGCCCTTGTTTCTGGGATGGGAAGTCAGGAAGTGTTGATTGAAATTGGCCAGTAAAATGGTGCTGGATTTCAGCTTGGCCGATTGCCAGTAGGTAGCGAGGCACAGCTGTTCTTTGAGGCTCACTGTACGTGGAGGTAAGAGCCCATTAAAATGGACTGTTGGCTGATAATTGCTAACCTATGGAAGGACCTTGAGGTTTATTCTTGTGTCCCTCTCCCCCTCCTGGTGTAATATTTCAGAATAACAAAAAGCTTTAAAAAGTAGACTACTTAGCCTGTTCTTCTGAAAAATTTTTTTCCTTTCTTCTGTTTGCTCACTGTCTTTTGAGGGTGAATTCTCATTTCCCTTCTCTGTCCTGTAGTTAGGTTTGCAGACTGATGGGTCTTCTTTACATATAAATTGTGTAGTGAGATAAGAAATCTCTCCCTTAAGGCCCAGTCAAATCAGGAAGAGATGATGGGGTCACAGTTATTGTCTCCAAGTTCCTAATTTTCAGGAAGCTGATGATGTCAGTAAGGCAGTTATCTGATAATAAGGTTACATTGTCCAAATAAAGTCACTTTGGAAGAAAGTGAAGGAAAGCTAGCTCTCTTCTCTGGCACCTTTACCAGTTTCGTTTTCTACAGAGTGGGACTGAGTTTACATTTCTGTATCGGTCGCAGCGAGAGTCGGATATTTCTCTCTCGCATCACAGCGCTGCTTCTCTGTGGGTAAGATGTGCCTCGCTCTTCCGCTCTGTCCTTAGACCTGTGCTCCCTGAAGACTTCTTAGTGGCTGTTAGTTACACGTAGCTCTTCAGCTCCTGAAACATGGCCAGTGCTACGTATGTACACTGCACACCATAGTAAGCAAAGTGTTACTATGATAAAAAAGTAAAACATCTCTAATAAATTTGCATATCTATTACATACTGAAATGATAATATCGTGGATATACTGGGTAAAATAAAATCCATTAATTTTACTTTTTTTTTTTTTTTTTTAAGATTTTATTTTAGGGGCACCTGGGTGGCTCGGTGGGGTGACTCTTGATTTCAGCTCAGGTCATGATCTCATGGTTCTGGAGTTTGAGCCCCACATTGGGCTCCGCGCTGTCAGTGCAGAATCTGCTTCAGATCCTGTCTCCCTCTCTCTCTGCCCCACCCCCGCTCGCGCGCTCTCTCAGAAATAAACATTTTGGGGTGTCTGGGTGGCTGAGTTGGTTAAGTTGCTGACTTCGGCTCAGGTCATGATCTCACGGTTCGTGGGTTAGAACCCCACATCAGGCTCTCTGCTGTCAGCCCGGAGCCCACCTCAGATCCTCTGCCCCCTCTCTCTCTGCCCCTTCCCCTGGTTGTGCTCTCTCTCTGTCTGTCTCAAAAATAAATAAACTTTAAAAGAATAAATAAAAATAAACATTTAAAAAATGCAGCCAACAATAATCTTTAAAAAAAAGATTTTGGGTTTTTTTTTTTTTAAAGATTTTATTTAAAGTTATTTATTTATTTTGAGAACGAGAGAAAACACGAGTCAGGGAGGGACAGAGAGAGAGGAAGAAAGAATCCCAAGGAGGCTCTGCATTGTCAGCACGGAGTTGGATAGTTGGATGTGGGGCTTGGATCCGTGAACTGTGAGATCATGACCTCTGAAGTCAGACGCTTACCCGGCTGAGCCACCCAGGCGCCCCTAAAGATTTTAAGTAATCTCTACGAGGTACATGGGGGGTGCTCAGTTGGTTAAGTGTCTGACTTTGGCTCAGGTCATGATCTCAAGGTTCGTGAGTTCGAGCCCCGTTGTCGGGCTCTGGGCTGACCGCTCAGAGCCTGGAGCCTGCTTCAGATTCGGTGTCTCCCTCTCTCTCGGCCTCTGTCTCTGTCTCTCTCAAAAATAAACAAACAATTAAAAAAAAAAAAAAGATTTTAAGTAATCTCTACACCCAACAAGGGGCTCGAACCCACCACCTTGGAGTCATGTGTTCCACCAACTGAGCCAGCCAGGCACCCCTCTTTTTAGTAAACTTTTACGTAAAATTACATATTGCTCACCTGTTTCTACTGGATGGCAGTGCTCTAGACAGTCTGTTTCAGAGACCCTAGGTTCATGTAGGAGAATTTCCGTGTGTGTGTGTGTGTGTGTGTGTGTTGTGTGTGTGTATAAATAAGGGGTTTTTTCGGCGACTTCTAGGGAATGGTGTTGCGATTATATGTATTTAGTGACACATGACTAACTGGGGTCTTGTGATTTGTTTTGTTTTGCTAGTGATGATGGCCAAGGAGAAGCCACCGATAACCGTAGTCGGAGATGTTGGCGGGCGCATCGCAATCATAGTGGTATGGTCATGGTCACGTGTCGTCCTTCATGTGCAGAATGACACTGCTGCCCCTTAGTAGGTTGTCCACTTTGGGATTATGTTTCTAGTGAGGATGACAGAGTTAAATGGAGCCATCTGTCCTTTCTCACCCACACTCCCTTCCTTAGGACACGTAGAAATTTTTATGTAGTTGAACAGGGATTATTATAACCTACAGACGTAGAAGGAGCACAGGAATTCCCATCAGAAAATTCAATCTCATAGATAACCTTTGTGTTCGGGGGTCTGGGTTCCACTCAGACCAGCTGACCTACTCAGCTTTCAGCTTTAGGGCCACGAGATGAACTAAAGATGAGCTGGTCCATTTTTACGAATGAGAACAAATGTCTGGTTCTTTGTACGTTAGCACGAGCGATTTGCCCCCAGCTCTCAGTGCCTTGGCTGGGCCTGATGACGGTGGCTTACTTTATGTCCGTGTTCCTGTCATTTCACTTTTTCTTGAAGAAAAAAAAAAAAAAGTCCATGGGACACTAGCTACGTAGGATTAATCAGAAACTCAGAACACGGAGATGAGTCTTGGCAGACCTGATGTCTAGCTGTACACGTCACGTGTGACTCTTAAGTCCTGCCGGCCGCACGGTCCCGTTGCCACCGCAGGATGTCCAGTCTTGGACCCAGGCGGCCGGCTCTGGTTTTCAGCAGCAGATCCTTGCGCCCGAGTGCGGAGAAGAGGGAGGTTGTGCGTTTATGGAGGCGCAGGGTAGCTCCTTCCTGCTGAGTCTCCTCCCTTCTCAGGATGATATTATCGATGACGTGGAAAGTTTCGTCGCCGCCGCGGAGATCCTGAAAGAGAGAGGTGCTTACAAGATCTATGTCATGGCCACTCACGGCATCCTGTCTGCGGAGGCCCCCCGCCTGATTGAGGAGTCCTCCATTGACGAGGTGTGTCCTCTCTTAAGGGACTTGTCAGCACATCGAGCCTGCGTCCAAACTTGCTTCTCTCTTTTCTGTGAATAGCAAGAAGGCTCCGTCAGTATAGCTGAGCCCCTCTCTGGAGGGCCCGTGACGTAGTGGCCTTGCCGGGGGGGCCTGTGACGTAGTGGCCTTGCCGGCTGGCAGTTTATTAGGGCAGATGTGTAGTTGGGAACGTGCGTCCGTTGTCAGAAGGTTTGCTTTACGTATTTCGTGCAGTTCGTATCACGCTATCATTTGATCCTCTGGTGGCATTTCTCCCTGATCACAGGAAGGTCCGGCGCAGTGCCAGGCCTCACCCTGTCATCCCTGCATAAGCAGCCCCTGACATTCCCAAGCTTCTGTTTGGGACCGTGTAACCTTTTTCTTGCGTCATGTTGGTTAAGTTTAGTTTGTAAAGACTATACTCGGTGGAATGAGGTTTTTGTCGTTAGGAACTTGGAGGGGGTGGGGATTGGCTAAACTTCTCTGAGTGACCACGTTGGGGCACACAGCAGTAACAGTGTTCCTTTTCCGTTGCCACGATGACTAGGTGGTGGTGACGAATACTGTCCCTCACGAGGTGCAGAAGCTGCAGTGTCCCAAGATAAAGACTGTGGATATCAGTCTGATTCTTTCTGAGGCGATTCGGAGAATCCACAACGGGGAGTCCATGGCCTACCTTTTCCGAAACATCACTGTGGATGACTAGCTGCCACGGTTGCCTTGACCGTGGCGCTCCTGCGGAAAACCTGTGGAGAGCGTGCCGTCCACTGCCACACAGTGTTTTGGTGGGTAGGAGACACCAAGATGGTCAAGGGGAAGACAGAGCTAATGGATAAATGGCCTTAAATGTCTGCCACCGCCATCCTGTTCCTTAAACAAAAGTTACACTTTCCTGAAAAGCATCTCCAAATCTTACTGAAATGGAAAAGGAGTTAAAGACCGAGAAGGTCTTAAGTCTGTAACCTGCGGCCGTTTGCACTGCAGGCACACGCGTGTGTCCGTGGGGAACCTGGGTGGGGAAGCCGAGTGCCCTGGCGCTGTGTCCGTTCTCGCTGTCCCCTCCCCATTCGTCCCACAGAAGTCTTCTGTAGAAAGCCCTCTTTTTCTGTGAGACGCTGCTGTGCCTCCGGCCGCTGAACAACGAAGCCCGTGCGGCCTGCCCCCCAGCAAGGCGGTCCGACTCGAGAGTAGCGACCCGGCTCTGGGTGCCTGTGTTGCTCTCCAACGGCAAATAAAAGAATTTGTGGTCTTGCTGGTCTGCTCACTACCTTGCAGAGCCGCCCTCTCTCCTGCCCTCGTGGTGACTGACTGCTGTCCAGACCGTGCGGAAGATGGTTGGGTACAAAATAAAAGGTGTTTCGGGTCCGTGGCTCGTCTCAAACCCTAGCCGTGAGTCACCGCCGGCAGGTTCCGTCCCCTTAACTAAGCATCGAAATCAAATCCTTGTTGGAATAATAGATTTAAAAATCTAAATTAAAAAAAAAAATAGGATCCACTATACTTGTCCTTGGGCGACAGGTGACTCTTACAGGCACTGCATTACTGGAGGGCTGCACTCGACCTTTCTACCCAGCTTTTAGAATCACCCAGTCACAGGTTCCTGGGTGGCTCAGGCAGTTAAAATCCGACTCGATTCTGGCTCGGGTCATGAGCTCATGGTTTGTGAGATCGCGCGCCGCGTCGGGCTCGACACTGACAGCGAGGAGCCTGCTTGGGATTCTCTCTCTCTGTCCTTCCCCTGCTCATGCGCACGCGTCCCCTCTCTCTCTCTCTCTCTCTCTCTCTCTCTCTCTCTCTCTCAAGCATTTTTTTAAAAAATAAAATTACAATTCTAGTTGATAGCACACGTGTCAGGTAGACCTTTTAAAGCTTCGGTCTAACCCAGGACAGGACTGAATGTAACCGGAAGGAGCAGTGTCTGTTGGGCAGCGAGCTGGAATTGCGTGTTGGTTCTGTTCCCGAGAGAAAGACAGTTTGCTTCTTTGTACAATTGTCTTTCTCTGCAGGGAGGTTTCCTTGGCATTTTTATCCCTTTCCTAATGGCTCGAAAGGTTCCCAAGCCACAGTCAAGAGAGCACGTTAGCCTTTCCAAGCACACATGTTGCTTTCTGTTAATAGTCCCACGTAGGGGAATTTTGAGCAAGAACTTAATTATCAGATCGTGAGGTGGTAGAAGAGGAGCAGTAGACTATTGCTCAGGAAGCGAGTTCTTATTCCTAATGTCGGGTAGATGACGAGTCCTTCCTGGGCCTCTGTCATCAGCTGTAAAAAGGGAGGTTTGGATCCGACGTCTTAAGGGTTTGCTTTCCTGTCTGTAAGAACAGAGATGTTTATATGTACTTCTTTGGCAGAAGCATGAGATTTATTTCCTCGGATTAGAATTAGATAGAATATATTCGTCTATGCCCTTTCCGTTGCCATTTAGTGGGTCCTAATATATGCCTGGCTTGGTGCCAAGTGTCAGGGATCTGGACCCGGGGAGCTGACATGCCGGCCAGAGCTAATGTTGTAGTAGCAGTAGCAGGACTAACATTTTTCCGGAAAGTCATCAAACGTAGAATTGAGCAGCCCGTGTTCTGCAGCCTCCAGGACAATGGATGCTGTATCACAAGGCTCTAACCTTGTGATCTGGCCTTGAGTGTACGCAAAGAATTTGTTCTTTTTTATTGTTTTTTTTAATGCTTGTTTTTTGAGAGAGCGTGAGTGGAGGAGGGGCAGGGGGAGAGGGAGACTCGGAATCCGAAGCAGGCTCCAGGCTCTGAGCTGTCAGCACAGAGCCCAACATGGGAGTGGAACCGTGAGATCATGACCTGAGCCGAAGTCGGACGCTTAACCAACTGAGCCACCCAGGCGCCCCAAGAATTTGTTCTTTTGACAGTATCAGCAGCCATGTGAAGGCCTGCGGGGATCAGGCGCTAGGACCGTGACGAGATGAAGAAAAATGCCTGGGTGTTAACCTCCCTGTTGGTTATAGACTGGTGCTTCTCTTCACTCCCAGGGAACACTTGGTCGGGGGTGGGGGAAGCATGAAGGGTTTCAATTAAAATTTACTGCTCAGACTAAAAATCTGAATTTGAAAAGTAGTTAAAATAGTACAGATTTTTACACAGGTTTATGTTTCCTGGAAGAATCGGGTTTGGGGAAGTCGCGCCCCAATTGCTGAGAGCACCAAATTCCTCTAGTCTGTCCAATCCTGCCTTGTGATGAGCTGAAATGCTGGCACTTGACCAGATGAGTCGTCGTTGAGATGAACTAGGCCAGGGTAGCACAGTAAAGGTCTGCCAGGTGGTGACTCGTCGGAGCTGCCTGGGTAGTAGTGAGTGGTCTTTCCCAAGTTACCCTCCTTTCTGATGAAGCAAAGTGAGATGGGAACTGTCTCCAAGAGGACAAGGTCTCAGTCTCAGGACTGCACCCCTTCCATATTTGTGCCACTGCCCTGAATAATGGAACAGGCTAAGGACACACATGGTGTCCCTTAAATCTTTCTGTTCTCAGTGGCTGAGTGAATGAATGGGGAGGGTAAGGGAGGGCTCGAATCTAGCTGAGCTGTAGGGAGGCCTCCCCCTCCCCAAAATGCTGTGCTCCTGATAGCAGTGCCTTGGCACAGTCCCCTAGCCCCTTTGGGAGCATTCACTGATGACAAGGTGCCGCCGGGGTATGGCCACTGCTTCCCCGGACCCCACTAGGATGGGCGCTCCCTGCGAGCGTGGGGGTGGCTTCGCTCGTGGGCAGGTCCCACAAGGCGCTCGGCGCGCATGTTCATTAGCAGAACGCTCGGCGCGCGCGCGGGGTGCGAGCACAACGGGGCCGCGAACGGGGCCGTCCTTCCCGTTCCAAACGTCCACCGGCCGCGACCCTGCGCAAGGGGAGGGCGGCCCAGGCCTCAAGCTCGGAGAGCTGAGAGACAGGCCGGCGGAGGGTCGGTGGTGTCCTGCCCCGCCGGGGATGCGGGCGCGGGTCCCTGGGAGCAAAGCGGGGGAAGCCCCGCGGCCAGGCGCTTCCTGTCCGTCCTGGGAGGGCTGCACACGGTGACCGGCGCTCCGGAAAGCGCCAGGGGCGCGGCGGCCGCGGACCCCGCCGAGAAGGTGCAAGATCCCGCCCGCGATGGCGACCACCACGGTCTCCCTCCGGGAGCTGGCCGACCTGGCCATCGGCACCCCGGAGGTGGGCGCCGTCAACTTCACGGCCCTGCACACGCTCATCGTGGCCATGCTCCGGAAGCTCAACCTGCAGGCCGTGCGCACCGACTTCCAGTCGCCGTCGCCGTCCGAGCTGAGCCGCGACGCCCCGGAGCCCCCGCGGGCCGAGCTCAGCGCCCGGCAGCTGGCTGGGCCCAAGAGCAGCCCGACGCAGGCGCTGGAGAGCCGGGTGGAGGACCTGGGCAAGCAGCTCAAGGCCGTGGCGAGCCAGGTGGAGGGCGTCGTGAGCCACGTGCAGCGCCTCGCAGGCCCCGGGGGCTGGCGGGCCACGGACCTCCAGGACTGGCTGGAGGACGAGGCGGCCCTGCGGGCGCCGGAAAGGGCGCGAGCAGGGTCGAGGGAAATCGGGAAGGGCGGCAAGCCGCCCAGCGCCACCAAGGTGAGCCCCAGGGCGGCCAACAGGCCTCTCCCCAGGCGGGGGGCGGGGGGGGGGGCAGCAGGGGGCCGCAGCCGTGGGAGGGGAGGGGGCCAGGCCTCCCAGCGGCCCTTCTCCATCTCGCAGGCCATGGAGATGCTGCAGGATGTCGTGGAAGATGTGAAAACCCTGAAAGAAGCCAGGGAAAAGGCGGTGGACCATTCGGAGGTGAGGCCCCCTGGTGAGGGCGGGGGGAGGGGGGGGTCCCCCACTTCGTGGATCTGAGTCGCCCCTTCCCACGCAGCGCTTTTCCTCGCTGCTCCACCACCGCTTCTCAGACACCCCGGGATCCTGAACTGGCCCAGTGTTGGGGGGAAGGGGGAAGCTGAGAAAGTCTCAAAATATTCTTTGAGCGAATTTCCGTCAAACAAGAATAAAGAAGGAAGGCGGTGGGTGTTGAAAGAGTAAGCTCAGTACTAGAGGAGGGCCTGGGATGGAGAGAGCCCGGCGCCTGCACTTGGATCTTTGTTTTCTTGGAGAAGAAAGTTCTTGGAGAACTTTCAGAGGCACTGTAGGGACCGGAAGCTCCTATTGGAGGCCCTCAGGGGGCCGCCCAGGGGCTTGGAGCTGGGAGGAAGAGGAGGGGCAATTAGGAAGAAGCCCCCCTCCCTTCCCGGAGAGGCTGAGGGGAGAGGGGAGGAAAGAACAGCTCAGAGGAGGCGGTGGGGGGCCAGGACCCTCCAGGGGACTTCTGCCCACTGACACATTCCACTCCTGGTCCCAGGCCTTGAGTGCCCAGGGGGACTCATTTCTGCTCTGGGAAGCTTTTCTTTTTGAAGTGTGGTGTTTTGGGGATTTTCGATTTTTTTTTTTTTGGACTGAAGCCCTGTTTTACCTTGAGATGCCTACTCATCTCAACCTCTCAGGAGGTTTGCAGAAGTCATAAGGAGCAACTTAAGTTTTAGCAATTTGTTTTTGTTTTTTGGGGGTGCTTTTCTCTTTAAACCACACAGACTTCAGACACCCTGGAAATACCACTGATCATTTTTGTCCTTGAGAGGCTTAGTCAGCCTCGTTCAGCAGTGCTGGGCTGTTCCCTTGGTGGGTAGGATGAAATGAATCCCAGGACCCAAGGCTCCATCCCTGTGTTAGCATTTATTTGCTCTTGGCACGCTATCCCCTAGGACCCCCCCACCCCCACCCCACCTCACTTCCCTTCCTCTAGTTGCCTGGAAAGGAAACGGAGGAGCCTTGACTTACCACCCTTCTCTCTCCCCTCCGCTCCTCTAGGATCAGCACACCTCGTTTCTTCTCCCCTGTGTGTGCGTGGGGTGGTGGGCAGGGGCACAAGAGGGGCTGTTTTGACCCTCCGTCTCTGAACTCTTCTTCCAGAAAATCTTCCAAAGGTTGCATGAACTAGAGAAGATACACAGAGAACGGGACGCATTCCTGGTAATATGGACAAGCTCTGTGACCAAGGGCCCTCCAGGAGGTAGTAGGGGAGGATGTCTGGACTCCCACCCTAGAGATCTGTGTCCCTCTGGGTACCGCCCCTGGATTGAGGGGAAGTCCTTCCCATCCCTTCCTGGGTGTCCCCACGAGGAGCCCACGTGGGACAGGAAACTGGCTGCTCAGGGCTCACTGGTCACGTGAAGGACAGTGACTTCTCCTCAGGGCTGGGGCTGTGGATCCTGTTAACTCAGTTCTGTTCCTAACACTTGCAGGGACTAAACTAGGGTTGTGTGTCTGTCTGTCTGTCTCTCTGTCTTCTTGTTGTCGATCACTGTCAGGATCTAGTGGGCCGGAAGCTGAGTTTGAGGCCTGTTGAAGAAGACGTCACTATGGTCACCTGGGAGGAGCTGGAGCAAGCAATTACTGATGGCTGGAGGGCCTCGCAAGGGGTGAACAAATGGGGGACCTGGGCGCTGGTCTTGGGCGGGGGTCCCCTGAACCTCTCCCTTTTTACTACTGCACGATATTCCATTACGTCCTTGTTCATAATTTCATGTTTCCTATTATGGGTGTGTTAAGTGGGTTGTTTTTTTCCCCCTCGATATTGTAACAAACCACGCTCCAATGTGACCTTCACACATGTAAACATACTCACAGGGTAAATTCCTAGAAGTGCAACGTGGGTGTGTGATTTGGCTAATTTTTGCCAAACAGCCTTCCACGGATATGGTTCCAGTTTGAACCCCCACCGACAATGTGGGAGAGAACGTGTTTCTTGGGCCCCCACCAGCCCTGTCTTCCAGTACCCATTTTTTTCTCAATTGGATGGAAAATGGAGCATGAGGATAGTTGTGATTTGCTTTCATAGCTTTTCAAAGTTCCTTCACAGTCTGTTCTGGAGATGCCTGAGTCCCTTCACTCTTAGTGGACAGAGATGACCAGGCTTGGAAATAAAACGTCTTTAGGGGTCCCCGTGCTTGATGACTTTGACACACGGGTGCGTACATAGGTCTGTCCCTCCTAAGGCAGTGCACGGGATCACCAAATTGTTTTTAGATCCCCACCCTGTCTCCACCTGAATAAAATGAATATTCTCAAATGGCCCTCAAGGACGAGGATCAGGTGCCCTTTTGGTCTGGACACTCCCCTTCTGGCTTTGTGCCCCTGAATTACTCAGAAAGGACCACCCTCTCCCCCCACCCCAGTACCCACACAAACCAGGGAGAGAGCGGACCTTTTGGCGCCACCAAGTGGCCATCTGGGGGCACGTCAAATATTACGTGGGTGCTAAAGACCCACAAGATTGCTTTTTGAATGGGGCCCATCTTCAGAGGAAAGCAGCCTCAGAAGGAGTTGGAAGAGGGGCGCTAGGGTGGCTCAGTCGGTTAAGCGGCCGGCTTGGGCTCAGGTCATGATCTCACAGTTTGTGAGTTCAAGCCCCGTGTCGGGGTGTCGGGCTCTGTGTTGACAGCTCGGAGCCTGGAGCCTGCTTTGGATTCTGTGTCTCCTTCTCTCTCTGCCCTTCCCCTGCTTGCACTCTGTCTCTCAAAAATAAGTAAACATTTAAGAAACTTTAAAAAAAAAAAAAAAAGGAGTTGGAAGAGGACCCTGCAAACAAAAGGAATGACCTAGAAAAAGGTTGTCTCTGCTTTTGCTGGTTTTTTTTTTTTGCTGTTTTTTTTTTAAGCTTTTTTATACATACCAGTATCCTGTTTTAAGTGAACCACACATTTAGTCAAGGTGCCAGCAGGAGACACCTGCCAGACATATAAATAAGCACAACATAAGCTCCTTTAGGCATTTTCCCTTCTCCAGATGTAAGAAGGTATCTGCATTTTGACAGTTGCTCGTAATCATGGACAATCCCAGGAGCAAATGAGAATAAATTATAAATGTGAAAACATTTTTGAGAAGCAAGAGAACACATTCTGGTCATGACAAGTCCACCTACTGCACAGACCAAATTGAACGCTGGCTGAGAAAACACAACAGACACGCTGGAACCCAATCTTTCTTGCACTGTTGGTGGGAAATTAAGATTTCAAAACTCACCATTTTTGTTTTGTTTTTCTAAGTTTAAAAGAGAGGGAGAAAGAATCCCAAGCGCGGAGCCCGATGCAGGGCTTGAACCCATGAACCGTGAGATCATGACCTGAGCCAAAATCAGGAGTTGGATGCTTAACCAACTGAGCGACCCAGGCGCCCCACAACTCAGCACCGTTAAGGTCAACTATGTGTTTTGGCAGACGGGCGGTAGCTCTGAGGCAGTATGAAAGCGCACCATCTGCCCGCATCCTAAGTAGGGGCTCAGGACTCTCGCTAGGACGGTGAGTGCAGGGGTGACCGGCACAGGGGAGCCAGTACCATATCTGGAACCCGGACATGAGAAAGGAGTTGTGTCTTGATCTGGAGGAGGAAGGCTGCAAGCATACACGTTGCGGCGACAGTTGGGGGAGCTCAGAACTGAGGAGGAAGGTGCCTGTCCCAGGAGCTGAGTGTACTCGAGGACACAGCCCCGTGCTAGCCACAGGCATATTCTGATGGGCAACAGGGTGTCCTTTACAAGTTTGTATCCTGCGAGAAGTAAGGGAGATGATTCGTTTTCAGAAATACCAGATAAAAGCCGTGCTAATTAACAGTAGGTTTACAATCTATTGGAAGATGTATGAACCCCGCGCCCCCACCACGAAGTCCCAAACCCTTAGATACTTCACTTCCTGGTTCTCCGCCTCTCCGACTGGAGGGCTTATTTTTGCAGGCTTTGCACTGAGCATGCGCCAAAGAACTGAAGTCTCTGCGTCACCTCAAAGAATGCACACTTGTTCCAGTCAGACTGCTTTTTGCCTTACGTGGGCATAGGCGACTTCCGGGTAAGGCTGTACCCTCTGTAGGATTCAGCCAATGAGGAATCAGGGGAGGGACTTACATGCTAGGAGATAAATTGTCTGCTGTGATTGCCCCAGTGTGCCTGTCCCTCAGATACCTGCTCTTGCAAGGACGTTGGTTAAAGCATCGTTGATTAACGTCTCGCTTCACTGTGGTTGGAGTCTCCACCTGCCTCCTCTGATTGGGTCGGTGGGCTTATTTCTCACACATACCCAAGAATGATGATGTTGCATCTGCAGCTTCTCCTTCTTCCCTCCTCCTCCTGTACGTCTTCTAATGGTCAGAACCAAGAAGAGGCGACCCGAGCTCGAGAATCGAAACTTGCATAAAGGAGGAAAAGCTTCCTCACTTTCCTGTCATCACGGTGATGAATCTGAATTTCCAGCTAGATCCCTTTGTGACGGGCATCGGACAACGGGAGGATCTTTCAGCGACCGTTTTAACAGGCCCATGGACCTTGAGCACAGACGCTCTCGCAGAAATAGTAAAGGACATTTTCTTTTCAAAGCTTTGTGGCCTCTAAATAGAGTAGAAAGCAAAAATGGAAACTTATTTTCAGGACTCCGTTGAGGGCAGGTCATCACCTGTGAAGTTGTTTGTGATCAGCATTCAGGACCCAAAGAACAGTGGAGCGAGTGAGGAAGGGCTTCGCAAGACTGACCCTGCTTTCAACTACCTGGGCTAAATGGCATATCCCCAGGGAAACAAATTAAAATGTCATAATGTCTTGGGGTCATGGAAATAGTAGGTAGGTTCCATGGTTTGGGGGCATGGATCTCATTTAAGGCAGAAAGGACCGAAAGCCCCAGCCCAGGAGGGAGCGCTAGATCCATCCTGTGTAGAAGGGAGTTCATCGTACGTCCTCGCTGTTCAGATCACAACCTAACAGGTTAACAGGGAAAGAGGGGCTTAAAAGAAATGTATTTGGACTCAAAATAGACCCATTGATTCCAAGATGCACATTTCCCCTCACATTCCGCCCCCCTCACATTTTAGCGTCTCTGAAATCAGGTTGGATCTTTGAGTTGATGGCATTTTGTAATTAATTGGCAGCATTTTCCTTTTCCTACCGGTATGTAAATTGATGGTCCGTCATAAATGACACCATCGCAGGCTTGCTGAAGTTAAGGAGAGCCAGCACGAGATAACACTTTGGTAGGAAAGTCCTCTGGTATTGACAATCTCGGAAGGTGAGACAGTTGATGAGTTGTCTCAACAAAGAGGGCCTGGCATCTCTGCCTCCAAAACCCTTGAACTTGGTGCAGGGTGTAAGGGACAGAGCAACAGACGGTTGTTTTCCAGGTTTTCCCAGCTGGAAGGGGGGTGTGTAGTTACAGTTTGTTGTTTAGAAATCCAGATGAGTCTGGAGCATGGCTCATGTTAGGAGGGCAGCCCTGGCACCCATTATTTTCAATTCCCATGATCCTCAGGATGTGGGTCTCATCAGATGCCAGTAACAAAAACGACCCACTTTTCTAAAACCCCATTCCCTGCCCCCACCATAACCGTTGTACCCATTTTTCCAGGATTGCAAACTGTAACTCTGGTTTTAGGCACCGTGGCAAGCTGAATGACATTGACTTACATGGCAAAAGGGACCTGGCGGACGTGAAGTAGTTAAGGATCTTGAGCCATCTGGGTGGGCCCAGGGGTGTGATCACAAAGGTCCTGATGAGAGGGAGGCAGAAGATTCCACTACCGAGGAGAGAAAGGAGATGTGGCCACAGAAGCACAGACTGGAGCCATGCGGGCAAAAGCCAAGGAATGCCAGCAAGTCTACGAATCTGGAGAAGACACGGAAGCAGATTGTGCCGAGAGCCTGCCAGTCAGCAGCCCTGCCGGTCACCTCGACCTCAGCCCAGTGAAACTAGCTTTGGAATTCTGCCCTTCCAAACTGTGCCATAAGAAACCTGTGTTGTTTGAAGGCACAAAGCTGTGGGGTAATGTGAAATGGCAGCCATCGGGAACGTGTTAACACAGTCCCCTTCTTCCTCTTGGGGGCAGTTCATGAATGACTGGCTCCTCTTGTACGTGTAGCTGAACTTTCCTGATATTCTTTGTTTCTTTTTTTAAAAAAAGTTTTTTTACTGTTTTATTTATTTTTGAGAGAGAGAGACAGCGTGAGCAGGGGAGGGTCAGAGAGGGAGACACAGAATCCGAAGACAGGCTCCAGGCTCTGAGCTAGCTGTCAGCACAGAGCCCGACACGGGGCTTGAACCCATGAACCTCAAGATCATGACCTGAGCCGAAGTTGGACGCTCAACCGATTGAGCCCCCCAGACGCCCTGTGATATTCTTTGTTTCTGAACATCGGGCAGTAACCTGGACACAAAGTCCACAGCCATTGGGTCTGAAATGGTTTTCCAACAACAGCAATACATTAATATACCTTCCTCCCTCCCTTCCTTCCTTCCTTCCTTCCTTCCTTCCTTCCAACCTTCCTTCTCTTTTGGTTGTTGTTGTTTGCAGTGATTGATTTTAAGTCCAGGAGGCCTGTCTAGGTGACAGGCAGAACCCTAAGACGATTGCCAAGACTCCTACCCTCTGCTGTGCACACCTTGTGTCATCCCTCGGGTATGGGCAGAACCTGTGGATATGCTGTGGCATTTCTCCCATAATTAGGCTGCTCATAAATTGACTTTGAGTTAATCTAAGGAGGGATTGGGTGGCCCTGACCTAATTAGGCAAACCCTTGTCAAGTAAGTGAAACCAGAGTCTGGCCCCTGTGGAAGGGACCATGTGGCTGCGATTGAGAGTGGCCTCTAGGAGCTAAGAGCTACAGCCAGGCACCGGGAGCCGAATTCTGGCAACGACGCTGAGCCTCAGATAAGGCCACAGCTTGGCCCAGATTGCAGGCTGAGGCCCTAATAGAGAACACAGATAACACCTGTCCAGACTCATGACCCATGGAAACAGTGAGATAAGAAACTCTAAACTCGTGTTGTTTTCGGTGTCTATGTCTGTGGTCATTTGTGATACAGCAGTAGGAAATGAGTCTCTAGGACATTGAACTAGTGCTTTTGTTAAATGGTCTGGGGCCTCACTGAGTAGTTCCAGAGCTGGGATTGCAGGTGGGCCATGAAGTGTCACCAGTGAGGCTGCTTCTGACCTTAAAAGGGAAGTATTGTGCCTCCAAGAAAGCTCTGCCAAGGTGAGGTCCTGAGATGTTGTAAATCTTTCATGCTTCCTGGGGTCTTGTAGGTGCTCTGTGAATAGGAGGGAATTGCTTTGCAAAGGGTTTAAGGTCTCCCGGGGTCCGGGAAGTACGCACTAGCCCTGGGTGGTGCCAGCCTCACCCTGGCCAGAGGCCCCTACCAAGAGCTGTGCGTTTTTGCGGCTTCGCAGATGCTGGTCAACAATTTAGAACAAGTTGCAGGTGACATTTAAGATTATAATCATTGGGGGGGCGCCTGGGTGGCTCAGTCGGTTAAGCGTCCGACTTTGGCTCAGGTCATGATCTCACGGTTCGTGGGTTCAAACCCCGCATCAGGCTCTGTGCTGACAGCTCGGAGCCTGGAGCCTGCTTTGGTTTCTGTGTCTCATCTCTCTCTGCCCCTCCCCTGTCTCTGTCTCTCTTTTGTGCTCTGTCCCTCCAAAATAAATAAACGTTAAAAAAAATTAAAAAATAAAAAGATTATAATCATTGGGAAGTGGGGGGAGGCCCCTGACTGGCTTAGTCTGTAGGGCATGCCACTCTTAGATCTTGGGGTTGTGAGTTCGCGCCCCATATTGGGCATAGAGATTACTAAATCAAGGGGAAAAAAGATTATAATCATTGGAACTTGGATCCTGCCTAATAAATGATTGTCATGGGGATTACAACAGAGCCTCTGGGCGGGATTAGATGTGCCTAAAAGAGGGTAGTGGGGCACCTGCCAGCTGTGGCTCATGGAGTGGGATGTGTTCCCCCACATTTAAAAATTGACTTAAGAAAATAGACCTTGCCTTCTTAGAGTTTTAGGTTCACGGCAAAATTCAGTAGAAGGTATAGGGGCGCCTGGCAGACTCTGTCGGTGGAGCTGTGACTCTTCATCACAGGGATGTGAGTTCAGCCCTCACATTGGGTGCGGAGCCTGCTTTTAAAAAAATAATAAATTGAGTAGAATGTGTAAGGATTTCCCACATGCCTTCTGCCCATACATACATGCATAGCCTCCCCCACCAACAACATCCCCCACCAGAGCGTACATTTTTTATAACTGGTGAACCTACACGGACTCATAATGTCACTCAAAGCCCATAGTTTTTTGGGTTTTTTTTTTAATGTTTATTTATTTTGGAGAGACAGGGAGAGACAGGGCGTGAGCAGGGGAGGGGCAGAGAGAGAGAGGGAGACACAGAATCCAAGGCAGGGTCCAGGCTCTGAGCTGTCAGCACAGAGCCCGACGCGGGACTCGAACCCACGAGCCGTGAGATCATGACCTGAGCCAAAGTCAGACGCCCAACCGACTGAGCCACCCAGGCGCCCCTCAAAGTCCGTAGTTTTAATTACGGTTGACTCTTGGTGTTGTGCAACGTATGGGTTTGGACAATTGTATAGTGACATGGATCTACCTCTGTAATACCACACACAGTAGTCTCGTTGCCCTAAAAATCCTCTGTGCTCCATCCATCATTCCTCCTTCCCCACCCCCCCACTGATAGCCACTGATCCTTTTATTGTCTCCACAGTTCTGCCTTTTCCAGAATGTCACAGAGTTGGAATCATACAGTATGTGGCCTTTTCAGAACAGCATCCTTCAGTTAGTAATTGAATTTGAGTCTCCTCCATGTCTTTTTTATTTTCTTTAATTAGCACGTGTGAGGAGGGAGAGGGGCCGAGGGAGGGAGAGAGAGACTCTTAGGCAGGCTCCACGCTCAGCTTCAATCAAGAGTCGGACGCTCAATCAACTGAGCCACCCAGGCGCCCCAACTTTCCTCCATGTCTTTTCATGGCTTGATATAGCTCATTTCTTTTTAGCGCTGTATAATATTCCATTGTCTGGGATGGACCACAATTTGTTCATCCATTCACCTACTTGAAGGGCATTTTGGTTGCTTCCAAGTTTTGGCAATTCTGAATAAGCCTGCTGTAAGCATCTGTGTGCAGGTGTTTGTGTGGACATAAGTGTCCCACTCCTTTGGGTAAATACCCAGCACGTGATTGCCAGTATATAGAAAGAGTACGTTTAGTTTAGTAAGAAACCGCCAGCTGTCTTCCTACCACCAACGAATGGAAAGTTCACGTTGCCCCGTATCCTTTTTGCCATGACTTGCTCTTATCAGCGTTCCAGATTTTGGGTGTACTATTAGTTGTAGAGCGGTATCCTGTTTTAATTTGCATGTCCTTGATGACATTACTGATGTTGGTAATTTATGTCTTTTCTCTCTTATTCCTCATCAGTCTATCTAGAGGTTTATCAATTATATTGCCTTACTCAAATTACTTGTTTTTTCATTTTATTGATTTTCTTTGTTGTTTTCTGCCTTCCGCTCGGATCGTTAACAACAACTCTCTCCCACTTACTTTGGGTTTAATCTGCTAGTTTAATCTGCCTTCGTTTGCTAGTTCCTTGAAGCGCAAGCTGGGACTTTTTCCTATTTCAGTATTGGCGTTTAGTGCTATATAAATATGTCCCTAAGTATTGCTCTAGCAGCATCCCACAAATTCTAATATATAGTTCAAAATACTTTCCGTATCCCTTTTGATTTCTTCTTTAATCCGTGATCTATTTAGCAGTCGGTTGTTTTGTTTCTAAATATTTGGGGATTTTCCAATGATGTTTCTGTTACTGATTTATAATTCCATTGTGGTCAGAGAATATAATTTGTACAACCTGAATCCTTTTTTTAAAAATGTTTTTAATTAATTTATTTTTTATTTTTTAATTTGTTTTAATTTACATCCAAGTTAGTTAGCATATAGTGGAACAATGATTTCAGGAATAGATTCCTTAATGCCCCTTACCCATTTAGCCACCCCCCCCAACCTGAATCCTTTTAAATTGATAGATGTATATTTTATGGCCCAGAATATGATCTATCTTGGTAAATGTTTTGTGTGCACTTGTGAGCGATGTGTCCTCTGTCCTTGGGGGAAGTATCCAATAAATGTCAGTCAGGTCAAGCGGATTATAGTGTGGGTGTTTCAAGTTTACTGTATCTGTTAGGGTTAAACTATGTGTCCTCTCCCCCACAAAAAGGTGTTAAAGTCCTAACCCCCACTATCTGTAAATGCGGCCTTATTTGGAAATGGGGTCTTTGCAGAAGATCAAGTCAAGATGAGGTCATTAAGGTGGGCCCTAATCCGATATAAGTGAATCTTTATAAAAGGGGGAAATTTGGGCAGAAAGACAGACACGTATAGAGAGAAGATGATTGTATGGAGATGGTTGGCAGAAGATAGCCATCAACGAAGGCCTGAGGCCACCAGAGCCTAGAAGAGAGCCTGGAGAAGATTCTCCCTCACAACTTCAGAAGGAACCTCCCCTGCCACACCTGGATCTCAACCTCCTGGCCTCCAGAGCTGTGAGACAACAAATTTCTGTTGTTTAAGGCACCCAGTCTGTTATAGCAGCTCCAGAAAATAAATACAGTGCCCTTGCTGATTTTCTGCCTACTGATCAATTACTGAGAGAAAGGTAGTGACATCTCTGACTATAATTGTGGATTGATCCATATCTCCTTATAGTAGTTTTTTTTTTTTTTTGATGTTTTATTTTTCAGAGAGAGAGAGAGAGACAGTGCGAGCAGGGGAGGGTCAGAGAGAGGGAGACGCAGAATCCGAAGACAGGCTCCAGGCTCTGAGCTAGCTGTCAGCACAGAGCCCGATGCGGGGCTCAAACCCACGAACCGTGAGATCATGACCTGAGCCGAAGTCAGACGCTTAACTGACCGAGCCACCCATGCACCCCTCCTTGTAGTAGTTCTGTCAGGTTTTGCTTCACATATTTTGAAGCTCTGTTATTAGGCGCACAAATATTTAGGATTGTTATGCTCTTTTGATGAATTGATCTCCTTATATGAAGAAATCACCTTTTTATCCTAGTATTATCCTTCATTCTGAAATCTACCTTGTCTGATATTAATATGGTGATTCTGGCTTTTTTCTTTCTTTTACAAGTGTGAGCACGGTATACCTTCTCCCATTCTTCTTGTTTTAGCCTATGTGTGGTTCTCTATATGAAGTTTTTCTTATAAGTGACATGTAGTTGGTCTTGCTTTTTTAACCAATCTGACAATCTCTGTTTTTTAATCAGGCTGTTTAGGTCATTTATATTTAATGTGATTATTGACATAACTAGGGTTGAGTTATCCTATTAGTGTTTTATTGTTCCATCTGCTTTTTGTTCCTTTTTCCCTCTTTGTCTTCTTTTGTATTATCTGAATGTTTTTGTTTGTAACCTCTTTTGTTGGCTTATTAGCTCTAAGTCTTTGTTATTGTATGCTATTTTTTTAATGTTTTATTTATTTTTGAGAGAGCATGTGCAGGGGAGGGGCAGAGAGAGAGAGATGGGGACAGAGGATCTGAAGTAGGCTCTGTGCTGACAGCAGGGAGCCCGATGCAGGCCTCAAACTCATGAACCATGAGATCATGACCTGAGCCAAAGTCAGACACTCAACTGACTGAGCCACCCAGGTGTCCCAAGTCTTTGTTATTTTAGTGGTTGCTTTAGAGTTTTTAGATTTATACATCTTTAGTTTAATCACAGTCCACCTTCACATAGCATAAGACTTATTTCTTGGGTCAGCAAACTTTTTCTGGAGGAAGCAAGTAAATATTTTAGGTTTTGTGGGTCGTATAGTCTTTGTCACAATTGCACAACTCTCGTTATTATGTGAATACAACCATAAACAATACATAATGAATCAGTGTGCCTGTGTCCCAATAAACTGTCATTTACAAAACAGATGATGGGCTGGATTTGGCCCGTGGCCATTGTTTGCCAACTCATGCTTTATGCTATTGTTGTCATGCATTTTAGTTCCACATGTGTTATAAACTCTACAATACATTGTTCTCTATTTTGTTCAGTCAATTATCTTTCAAAGAGATTTGAGTCATAAGAAAACCATCTTATAGATTCATCCACGTTGTTTCCATTTCCAGTGCTTTTTGTCCCTTTGTGTAGATCCAGGTTTCCATCTGGTATCATTTTCTGTATGCCTGAAGGATTTCATTTAACATTTCTTGTAGTGTGAGTCTGCTGCTGATGAATTTCAGCTTGTATTGACGCTTTATGTGACTGAAAACATCTTTATTTTTCCTGTGTTTTTGTGTTTTGTTTGTGTTCTAGTGGCCTAACATGTGGTCTGTTGTGGAAAATGTTTAGTTAGATCTTGTTACATGAAGTGTCATACAGATATTTGCTGGTCTAGTTGGCTTATGGTGTCCTTCAAGTCTTCTATTTCCTTGTTGACCTTCTGCCTATTTGTTCTATCCCTACTGAAAGTGGGCACCTGGGTGGCTTAGTTGGTTAAGGCTTCGACTTCGGCTCAGGTCAGGATCTTGCGGTTCGTGGGTTCAAGCCCTGCGACGGGCTCTGTGCTGACAGCTCAGAGCCTGGAGCCTGCTTCAGATTCTGTGTCTGCCTCTTTCTTTGTCCCTCCCCCACTTGCACTCTGTCTCTCTCTGTCTGTCTCTCTCAAAAATCAACATTAAAAATTAGAACAAAAAAGAAAGTGGGGTATTGAAGTCTGCAACTATTATTGTTGAATTGTCTATTTCTCCCTTTAATTCCTTCAGGTTTTTTTATGTATTTAGAGCTCTATTGCTCAGTTCATATGTATTTTTAAAATTATCATGTCTTCCTAATGCATTGACTCTTGTACGAGTATAAAATGTCTTTCTTTGTCTCTATTAACAATGTCATCTTATATTAGTACAGCCACTCCAGCTCTCTTTTCTTTTTTGGATTTTTTTTTGAGTAATTTCTACACCCAGTGTGGGGCTCGAACTCACAACCCTAAGATTGAGAGTTACATGCTTCACTGACTGAGCCAGCCGGGCATCCCTCCAGCTCTCTATTTTTTTTAAATTTAATTTATTTTTTAAAATTTACATGCAAGTTAGTTAGCATAGAGTGCAACAATGATTTCAGGCGTAGATTCCTTACTGCCTCTTGCCCGTTTAGCCCATCCCCCCCACACCCCCTCCAGCAGCCCTCTGTTTCTTCTCTATATTTAAGAGTCTCTTATGTTTTTGTCCCCCTCCCTGTTTTTATATTATTTTTGCTTCCCTTCCCTTATGTTTGTCTGTCCTGTATCTTAACGTCCTCATATGAGTGAAGTCATATGATATTTGTCTTTCTCTGACTAATTTCACGTAGCATAATACCCTCTAGTTCCATCCACGTAGTTGCAAATGGCAAGATTTCATTCTTTCTGATTGGCAAGTAATACTCTATTGTATATATAAACCACATCTTCTTTATCCATTCATCCATCGATGGACGTTTGGGCTCTTTCCATACTTTGGCTGTTGTTGATAGCGCTGCTGTAAACATTGGGGTGTATGTGTTCCTTTGAAACAGCACACCTGCGTCCCTTGGATAAATACCTAGTAGTGCAGTTGCTGGGTCGTAGGGTAGTTCTATTTTTAATTTTTTGAGCAACCTCCATACTGTTTTCCAGAGTGGCCGCACCAGTTTGCATTCCCACCAGCAGTGCAAAAGAGATCCTCTCTCTCCGCATCCTCGCCCGCATCTGCTGTTGCCCGAGTAGTTAATATTAGCCATGCTGACAGGTGTGAGGTGGTGTCTCAGTGTGGTTTTGATTTGTATTTCCCTGATGATGAGTGACGTTGAGCGTCGTTTCATGTGTCTCTTGGCCATCTGGACGTCTTCTTTGGAGAAGTGTCTGTTCATATCTTTAGCCCATTTCTTCACTGGATTATTTGTTTTTTGGCCTCTGGCTCTCTTTTGATTACTATTTGCATGGTTTATTGTTTTCTATCCTTTCACTTTCTACTTGTTTCTTTGACTCTAATTTCTGTCTCTTATAGACGACATATAATTGGATCATGCATCGGTTTTGTTTTTGCTCTTCATTTCATGTCTATTATCAGTGCTTCACTATAGAACATTTTGGTTTTTAAATTTTATTTATTTATTTTAGAGACAGTGCAAGTGAAGGAGGGCAGGGGTAGAGGGAGAGAGAGAATCTTAAGCAGGCTCCACGCCTAGTGCAGAGCCCCACAAGGGGCTCGATCTCACAACCCTGAGATCATGACCTGAGCCGAAATCAAAAGTCAGATGCTTAACTGACTGAGCCACTCAGGCGCCTCTGCTATAGAACATTTCGTAATGATCAGTAACATGTGGGCACCCAGAGTTTTTCAACACCAAGTGCCAATAATTTCTGATAAATATGTTCCTAAAACAAAATAATCACATATAATACAATTTCAGGATAATTCACCCAAATTATAAAAAGAGCAATACTTAGAATCATGTACATTAGTTCACCATTTCCTAAAACTTGTTATTAACTTCTACCAACTTGGCCAGTATAAAAAAAAGTCCTCAAAAACTTTGTGGTAACATGAACTACAAAATTAATTTTTGGAGAAGTTGGGAGTTATTTTTCAAATTTTGTCTTTAAGGTTTGTTTTTTCAATCTGTCCAAAGATATGGTGAGGAGTGTATTGAGGTGAAGAAAAAGGAGCTTCCAGTCGATAGATTCAATGTGTCTGAAGATACTTGAGTAGTGCAAAGGAAACCTTCAAGGGCAAGAATATATTATAAATAAGAGTTTTGCAGCAAGATGAATGGACAAGCAGTTCTTGTATCAATTGCCTCCAGAGGAAAGAGATCTTCTTCAACAATGCTTGTTTACAGAATCTTCTGTAAGACAGTGTTGGCTACATCCAATGATTCATCTTTTACTAAAGGAGTTTCATAAGAGTCCATGTACTTTTCTAAAAGCTCACCGGCTCTATCATTTTGATATCCAGTTTCCAGAATGTGCTCAGCATTGGCTAGTCCATCTGTCATTCTCGAGCCTCCTTGGGATCCTGCCAGCAGAATTATGTTGTTACTGTCTTGTAGTTGATCAAAATGTTCTGTGTTGTTCAAGTCACCATGTTTGTTAAGTTCATGAATTAGTTCTCCTTTAAGTGCTTTGAACACCCTGTTTTCATCAGAATCCATGAAGCTGGTCATGATTCTGACATGTGGGTGATAAATGCCAGCCTGATGGATAACTTCCTCTAGTACATCATCAGTACCAACTGAAATCTGAACACAGGGAGACTGTGTTGTTGGAGCTTATCAGAGACATTCTCGTATCCTTCCTTGAACATACATCAGATTCTGCCACAGTTTCTTTAAGTTTAGCTCTTGGTAGAGATTGTTCAACAAGCAAACCCTGTGATTGAGGGTACCATTCAACCATACTTCTATGGTAGGAACAGGATCAATTTTCGTGGCATAATCGTTTCCGTTTTGTTGCAGTAACTTTTTTGGACCTCGATCTGTCACCAGCTTATAAACGTCAATGATATTATGACATGGTGAGCATCTTTTCCCTTCTTAGGGAATAGGAAAATCTCCTTTGAGTCACATCAAAATCTATTATTACCTGAAGGCCGGCAGGTCCTTCTTCGATAAGACCACGGATAGTTTCTTTTCTTGTAAAGTCCTTCATGTGAGCTGAACTTTTTTGGAATTCTGACCTCATTTTCACATACACAGCAGATTCTTGATTAGTTATTTCCTGATTATTCAATTGTCCTTAAAGGCAGTCCTAGTTCTGTTCTTAAACTGGTCCTAGAACAGCAGCATAGACAATACGCAACATCCAGAGATGCAGGACTTGGATACAGCCATCTCCGTGATCTTGGGCTTCTGACTCACGTTCCTCTTTAAGGTGAATACCTACCGGGCCAGCACCACCCCTGCCACCAGGACACACATGCTGGTGCTTGCGGCTGTGTCCTCCCTGGCCATGGCTGCCTGGTCCGTGGACAAGGTCTCACGTGCCTGTAGATGCAAAAAGAAAAAGCTGCACATGGTGATCATGTTTTTCAATCCATTCCGCAAATCTCCTTCTGATCGGAGACGTCAGATTGGAGCGTTTATTTTTTTCTTTTTTAAGTTTATTTATTTTGAGAGAGAAAGAGGGTGTGTACGTGAGCGGGGAGGGGCACAGCGAGAGGGAGAGAGAATCCCAACCCGGCTTTGCACCATCAGTGTGGAGTTCCACGCGGGGCCCAGTCTTACGAACTGTGGGATCAGGACCTGAGCCCAAATCAAGAGTCAGACGCCTAACCCACTGATCCGCCCAGGCACACCGTGATTGGAGTGTTTAATTACCGATAAAATAGATTTACATCTTCCATTTGCTATTTGTTTTCTGTGTGTCTTATGTCTTTTCCTCCATTCCTCAATTGTGTCTCTTTCATGTTACATAAATGTATTCTAGTGCGCTGTTTTAATTCCCTTGTCTCCATTACTGTATATGTTTCGGGTTATTTTCTTAGGGGGTCCATAGCAGTGTTCAGCGTAGAGCTGGTTATTCTCCACTGCTCTGAGGCAACACCTTTCAGAGTACTGTGCCCTGAATTAGGACTTTTTTTTCCAAACTGGCTGATAGAAACAGGCACTGTTCCCAACCCCATGAGAATCTGGGCACTGTTCCTTCCCTCTAGCCTTGCAGATGGCTCTTTTCCCACCCTTGGGTAGTTTCCTCCCATCTTCATGCTGATCATTTCTGTGCCAAATACCCAAAGGGAGCCCTCTGCAGATCTCCTGAGTCCTCTCTAGGGGCATGTCCTTTCTTTCTGATACTCTGTCCTGTGAGCCCTGGTTGCCTCCGTCTCCCTGAAGGCTCAACTCTCTCCCCTCAACTCAGGGAGCCCCTCTCCTGGCACTGCAGCCTAGAAACTCTATGGAGGCAGTGAGCTGAGCCAACAGGAGAGCTCACGTAGTTGGTCTGCCCGTCATTCAGGGACTGCTAGCCTTCACCAGCTGGTATCCAGTGTCTCTGTTTCATTGTTGTTGCTTTTGGTTTTTGATTTTTGGTTATTACAGACAGGAGGGTAAATCCAGTTCCTGTTACTCCCCATGGGCTGGAAATGGAAATAGTCCCTATTTTTTTTTAACAGATTCGTAGTATTCTACTGTATGGGTGCACCCCCTGAATAGATCAGCCCCCTGTTGATCACCTGCTTTCATAAACAACGCTGCTGACTCAATATCTACTCTGGCAGCCCTTAAGAGTCCATAGAGAAAACCTTACGTATGGAATTTCTGGGTACAAGAGTTTGTACGTTTACATTTTGGAGATATGGTTTACTTGCCCTGCAGTGTATACTTTTACCATCAGCAACGGGCCACTGATAGGGTAGACTTTATATTTTAAGTTTCATAAAATGACTCATGTCCTTTATTTGTAGACCCAGCAATAGTTGGAGTGGGTCACTTGTATTGTGTAGTGTTCCTGCTGTCCTTAATGAAGGCAATTAACATATTGTGGTGCCCGGGCACCTGGGTGGCTCAGTCACATCAAGTCCGACTCTTGATTTCGGCTTGGGTCATGATGTGAGTCCAAGCCCCGCATCAGGCTCCACACTGATAGTGGGGAACCTGCTGTGGATTCTCTCTCTCCCTCTGCCTCTCCCCCACTCAGGCACACTCTCTCTCAAAATAAATAAACTTAAAAAATAACATATTATGATGCCACTTGCAAATGCAGAGATACTCAAAGCTTTGGAGACCTGCCCTTCAAGAATGTCAAAGTCTTGGGGCACCTGGGTGGCTCAGTCGGTTAAGCGTCCAACTTCGGCTCAAGTCATGATCTCACGGTTAGTGGGCTCTTGTGCTGGCAGCTCAGAGCCTGGAGCCTGCTTCGGATTCTGTGTCTTCCTCCCTCTCTGCCCCTTCCCCATGACTCTCAAAAATGAATAAACAGGGGCGCCTGAGTGGCTCAGTTGGTTAAGCGTCCGACTTCGGCTCAGGTCATGATCGCGCGGTTGGTGGGTTTGAGCCCCGCGTCCGGCTCTGTGCTGACAACTAGCTCAGAGCCTGGAGCCTGTCTTCGGATTCTGTGTCTCCTTCTCTCTCTGACCCTCCCCTGCTCGCCTGTCTCTCTCTGTCTCTCAAAAATAAATAAAAAACAGGAAAAAAATTTTAAAAAAATGAATAAACATTAAAAAATTAAAATAAAAAAAAAAAGAATGTCAAATTCTTTGTGTCCAGCTTAGTCTTGGGGACCAGAGATTTCTCCAAAGGCCTTAAGTCATCCTAGTCAGCTGTCCCAGATTTTCTTTCCTTCGTGTCTTACAGTGAGTACTTTCTATTTATAGTTACTGACTTCTGTCTTCCTCTTCAACCAGGGTGCAGAGACATCAGAGGGACTCATTAAACGCAAAAAGACTTCCTTAATATCAGATGATGGAGTCCCCACAAAGCACCCAAGTGCTGTCCAGACTGTGGATTCCACCAGTGGGCGTGTTTCGGATAGGACCTCATCAGGAATCAGTGCCGGAGGATACCCCTCTGAAGGACGGAGCAGGAAACAAGGCAAAGGTGCCCCCACCACCGCGTCCCCTGATAAAGAACAGCACCCAAGGGCCGGTGATGAAGCCGGTCCAGCCAAGTCCCATCCCCCATCTGTGTCCCAATTCAAACTAGAGTCAGATCGTCACAGGACTCAAGAGCTGCAGCCGCACATCTTAGCACATCTAAGAAAAGATGAACGAGAGGCACACCCTGGTCTAGTTCAACAGGACTTACCCTCAGCCACCATGATGAGAGATCAGCCTCCCCATGTGTACCCAGATCAGCATGGGGGGGTTCATGTTAGCTATGGTCAAATCTACCCAAGGCCAGACCAACATGGATCAGAGCCACTTGACATGGATCAACTTGCATTGCTCCGTCATAGCACTTACCCACACAGTGTGGTACCCCTCAGTATGGGACGGCTTGGTACCATGCCACCTGGAATGGATGAGCAGCAATTGGTACCTGGCATAGATCAGCATGGTATGGTCCCACCACTGGTACCTGGCAGAGATCAGCAAGGATTGGGACTACCCAGTACAGGTCTGCCCGGGATGGCTCCATTTGGCACATATCAGCATGGTACAATGCTTCCTGGCACAGACCAGAGGCCTGGTGTGGCTCAGCATGGACTGGTACCATTTCACATGGATCAGCCTGGATTTTTAATCTCTGGCATGGATCAGCAAGGACTGCCACTGCCTGGCATGGATCAACGTGGATTGGTTCCATATCTCACAGATCAGCAAGGTTTTGTACAGCCCGGGTTGGAAACGCCTGGTTTCATTCAACCTAGTACAGAACAGCATCATGCAACCCAGCCTGGGGCAGATCAACGTGGTTCGGTACCAACTGGTACAAGTCAGATTGGTTTGGTGCTGCCTAGTACAGATCAGTCTGATATGGTCCAGCCTGGTGCAGGTCAGCCTGCTTTGGTCCAACCTGGAATGGATCAGCCTGGTTTGGTCCAGCCTGGTGCAGCTCAGCGTGGTTTGATGCAGCCTGTTGTAGATCAAAGTGGTTTGGTTCAGCCTGGTACTTATCTACCTGATTTGGTACAACCTGGTACATACTCCAGTGGCTGGGTACAGCCTGCTGCATATCCTCTTGGTTTGGTACACCCTGATGTTCATCCATCTAGTTTAGTACAGCTTGGTGCAGATCAGCCTGGTTTGATGCAACCCGGATTGGGTCAGCAAGATTCAGTCCAACTTGGAATGGATCAGTACGGTTTGGTGCAACCTGGCATAGTTCAGCCTGGTTTGGTGCAACCTGGTGCAGGTCAGCCTGGTTTTGTTCAACCTGGAATGGATCAACATGGTTTGGTCCAACCTGGTGTAGGTCAGTCTGGTTTGGTGCAGCCTGGAATGGATCAGCGTGGTTTGGTCCAACCTGGGGCAGCTCAGCCTGGTTTGGTCCGGCCTGGAATGGATCAGCGTGGTTTGGTCCAACCTGGGGCAGCTCAGCCTGGTTTGGTCCGGCCTGGAATGGATCAGCGTGGTT